>JAQIWN010003115.1:0-13877 GCA_034699025.1 Entomobrya cf. arborea Gr-Col-00668
TTTTACAATTCCAATTATTGAAAACTCACTAGCTGTCAAATTTGTTGTATTTAATATTCCAGTTGTATTCATTCTTGGGAACATACTCTTTATTGCTTTAAATTGTGTAAGAGATATGGATCCGATTGTTTTGTGGACGCAATATCATTGGTCTCAAAATTGGCCATATGTATTCAAAGTACAAAAATGTATATTTATGGCTTTTAATGTATGGAACTTTTGTATTATAACCGGTTTAATATGCCTAATAATGTGCAATGGTTTATTTCTAAGCTACATAGCTCTTTCAGTGTTATCTAAAAAGTTACATGCAAGTTTTGTAGGAAAATGTGATTCACTACTCGCAATGCAAGATAGCATTCGAAAATATCGGGAACTTCAAATCTATTCCGAATTAGTAAACAGTTGTTTTCAAAAATTGGCCTTGTCAGTAAATTTTGTTTGTATTGCATTCGGGATTTTTTTAGGAGTTATAGTTTGTAATCCTAAACTTCGTACTTCAACTTCTATGGTTACGTTTGGGTTTTGTTTTTATTCAGTGGTTTATCTGTATTTTTGCCTTGCAGTTGGCTTTTCATTTCCTGGCCAAGTAAATTACTTAAGTAGAAAAGTAGCTATGTGTTGGAAAAGTCAGATTGTAAATTTTAGTCAGGAAATAAGTTTCAAAAGACGCGATAGGCGTCATTGTGAGATGATGATGAAAGCTTGTAAAGAAATGCGTATTCGATTTGGTTCCGTAAATTACTACGAGCGGCTCACGGCACTAAACGTTTTAAATTTAATGATGGAAAAAACAATTAGCTTAGTATTACTGCTTTAAGTATATTAGTTGTATGGCTAATTTAAAGTTAAAATAAACTAACAATAAATTGATGTCCTAGGTTTAAACTATTTTACTCAATAAAATTTTAAGACTTTTTATCAAATATTTTTCTGAAATCTTACTTTTATAGCGTAGTCCATAAAGTAGTAAATATAAATATTTCTAAGGAATAATAGATTGTGCTGCTACGGATGGTGGAACAAATAAAAAGAATAAAAAAGCAGGGTTTACTCTGGTAATACGTAATACTTACGAGGCAACATCAGAATGTGATTTTTTGGGATCATCTTACTTTTTCATAATTTAATACTCTTGTCAAGGTAGGACTTTGTGGTAAGTACCAACTTTGAATGAGCAGTGGTTTGGAAAATATTCAAAATACAACGTTATTTAATTTTTGCTAAAGAGACTTGGTTATGTTCTTTGATAGGATAAAAGTACCATAAAAACCAAGGTTGTGACTAAAAATTCAACTTAATATTGAAAGCTGTTACTGTTGAGCTATTGTAAAAATAATTCAGTTATTAATTCAAATTTTCTGATTTTGGACTTAGCCTCAATCTCAGCTGTATTTTGCACTCCTCAAATACAAAACTAATTTAACATTCATTCGAAGAATGTTGTGTTCTGAATAGTTTCCCAAACCAGTGCTGCTTGAAAGCTGTCACTTTCTACAAAGTCCTATCTAAGCAAGAGTATCACAATTATTTTCTTCATATATCAAGTTAGATTAGATAGATAGATATTTATTCAAAATTGACCATTTGCCATCATACACGGTCTTTCATAGAAACTACAAACATTTTCCATAACAATAAATAATTATTTTCAAATTTTTGTCTTTAAATACAGAGCGAGTAAATTAGCTATTATGCTTAATTCAATATGTTCTCAAAAAATTTCTTACATGCATACATTTAATCCAAAATGCAAATAGTAGTTTAATACAATCAAAATCATGAGTTCGATTTAGCACTGTTAAGATAAACTGATTATGTTCCATATTAGTAAATTTAATTTGAAAATTGTTCTCCAGCCATCTCTGTTCCGTCTTGTAATGAGCACATGTACAAAATGTATCTGAAATGTCTTCAACACCGTTGTCACATATATGATAATTTTTAAACCCGTTTTTACGAGTTCCCGTTAGTGTACAAGGTCCTTTCCAGTATATATTACTGTTTCCACATCGCAGTTGAAAATAAAAGCGCTTTCATAAAAATGGCAAACTGCTGTTTAAATATTTCTCTACTCCACATTTTGATTTTATCATTTTGTATGTAGCACTGGATTTTAACATAGTTGCAACTGTCGTATTCAATACATTTGTTTTATACCTTTTCACTATCATTTCAATTTTTCGCAGATTGGAGACGGACGTAAGTGAATTAGAAATGCCTCTTATATTGTGTGATGTCAAGAGGGAGTCAATCTGGAAGTACCAGTTGTACTTCTTATTATCCGTCGTACTTATACTAATTAAACGTGCAAAACAACTTTTAACTAATGAGCTTTCAGATTTATGGTGAATTCCGTTCAAAAACTTCAGTACTAAACTAATGACAAGAAGTAGCTTGTATCTGAGAGTTTCAAAGGGTAAATATTACAGCTTTCACAGCAATTGGTTTTGAAAAACACATAGCTTATCCAGATTTTCGGCTCCCCATAAAACTACTCCGTACAAAAGCACTGATTTACACAATGAGTTAAAAAGCTGAATTTGTGTTTCATTTTAATCAATACGCCCTTTATAAAAAAGATAAAGTAAAGTTCTTCCTGCTTGCGTTGGTTTATTTACATTTTCTCCCCACGTAAATGTTTACATTGGACACCTTTTATAGCGCCTGAAAATGACTACTTTCGTTTTCCCCAGGTTCACTTTTAGGTTATTAGCTTCAAAATATAGTTTAAGTTCACAAATTTTTGTCTGAAAGTCATATCCTAAGTTAACATGATCAATTGTATTTATCAGCATTTTGGCCTAAAAGGTAAATAAAATTCATTTGCGCTACCATAGTAGCAGAAATGCGCTACCTTTTTTGAATTATTTAATATAATATTTCTTGTAGCGCAAATATGCTACTTTCCGGTAGCGCAAATGCGCTACTGGGCACCCACGTAAGTGGGACAATAAAATAGTATTTTAAATTTGACGTATTCAGCATTTTGCTGCTATTTATTTAACAATGACTTATATGAATTTAAACTTACGTATCCTTAGAAGGTTACATATAAATAAAACGGCATATTTAATATTGTAAAGGTATTTTTTTTCATTTCTACCTTTGACCGTGTGAAAAACCGTAGTATCCAAAATGCCTTCCAAACTTTATATCCAAATAATTGGCACTCTTCTCAAACTTGCGACGAACCATTTGCGAATATTTACTTTACAGTTAAGAAAAAATTGCGAATTTTGCACGATTAGTAGTAAACGAAATAAAATAACTTACATTTGGCTGATAATACTAACTTTTTCATTGTCTACATCGGCTTTTGACACCTTTAAAGTTTCCAGGGCAAAAAACTTTGAAGTACTTTGTTATCATGCAATATTATAATTTGTCAAACTTGCCACCGCACCATTTATATTTATAGTTCGTTTTAAAGACAAGGAAATTTTGCAGTTCTTAAATCGCTTGTGCCAGTTTAAACCATTTGACACTTTTATCGTTACAAAAGAAATCCCTCGTGGAAATCTAATTTTCAGTTCGCTATTAATAATTCTAAACATATTTTTCTTCAGTATTTTAATTCCTACTGGTTCATTTTTGTTTACATGCCTACAAAATGACGGGCTAATGAATAGGTTATTGAATATTGGTTGCGCAACAGTTCAATTTAGACTTGTGATGTTTTCGTTGCAAATCATATTTTTCTTACCAACTTCAATAATATCTTGTTTTTTTTTCTTGCATCTGTCCGGCGACCCTTTGCGAAAATAAATCGAACCTAAAATTATTCAGGTATGATTTAAGTTTGTAGTAGATTTTATGTGGGCATTATTGAATTATAATATTTTTTAAATTTAGTTTACTTTCAAACCGGATTAATGATACCTCAAGTATTTCTTCCCGACGATATATATTGGACATATTGGATCTGCTCATCGTGAAATTCAAACGTTAGCACTTATAAGCAATCAGTGTTTTCAAAACTTTATATGGCCAATGTTGTAGTACTTTGGTGCCATGGGAAACATTATGTTTCGATACACGTTTCTAGTAGATCGGGAATAGTTGCCCATTTGTTTCGGAGGAATAATTTTTATTCTGGCAACTACTTTTATCTGTTGCTTTATAATGGAGTTGTGTGGAAGCTTCATTAAAATTTCAAATCAGACTTTTAAAAAATGTAAACAAATAGGTCGAGATAAATGGTCACGACTGTTTTTCAGAAGCTGTCCATCATTTGTTTTAAAAGTAGGTATTTTTCACAAAAATACGTGTTGTCATGAAATAAGTTTATGTTACAACGTACATTTTTTCTGGTCGTCAAAACAAATTTTAGTATCAATGTAAAAGATAATACTGGACTGACACCAACGTATTCGCCTAAACATAATTCAGTGTAACAAACAAGGCTAATTACTTTCAATTTTTAACCTGATACCATTTCAATATATATGTTTCCTTTGTCCTTCCAAAAAGAAACCTCTTGAAAAAAATCAACGACTTGATTGGTTTTATGACTGGCATTAATGCTAAGACGTTAGTACAATTTCTATATTAAACATATTTAACGCGATAATAACAAAAAATTAAATTCGATCCAATCCAAAGCAAACAACCAACTGACAAAGGTACCTTACCCTAGTGGTAGACAACTTTAGGAAAGTATACATACTTATATTACAGATTTACATTGGTAGTAGTTTGGATAACAAGTTAATACAAGTAGTAATATTAATGTATTGAATTCTTAAAAAATATTCAACTACTTGAAAATTTAACTTATTATATTTCATGAACATTTGGTTTCCTAAATGTTTTAGTATTCTATATTTAAGATTAAAAAGTTATAAAATTACAAAACAAAATATATTAAATATATAAGAGATGATAGATAATGTATACACTTCATGAAGATATATGTAAATGTGAGCGTGAAATTAGAGTAGTATTTTGCATTGTAATTATCATGCCTACTTTCTCTTTCAAAATTTTATGCTTGTAGGTATTTCAGTAACACTTTTGAGAAAATAACAAGACAAAAATTAAATTGAAAACGTTTCATCAACCAGTAAATTTACTCCCAGTCTAAATATTAGTTTTCCAATAAAACTTTAGCCATAAATTATTTTTTAATATGGAAAATAAAACTTAATGTTGCCAAATAATAGTTTAGCATTATTCCACAGATTTTTATTCTCGAAATTATTTATATTGGCCATATTTTGAAGGCTTTATAACAAGTCAAAAGATTTCAGATTGAGACATTTGGTTAGTGAAAACAATTTTGACATGTATTTTTGTGCTTAACTATACCTAGCTAGAAAAAATATGCGAACACAATTCCATCCAATAAACACAATCGGCATGTTAAACTAGTTGTTAGTGTAAGAAATGATTTTCTTTATGAAAAACAGTTAGGCGTGTATGAGTAAATTCAAGTAAGATATTTTTGTGAGAATAACCTTTGGCCAACAACTTACAAAACATTAAATTTAACTAAGATAGTGGAAAATTGGGTAGTAAGATTTACACATATTATTTTATTAACCATGAACTTTTTGAAAAACATGTTATGGTAGAGCATTTATGAAACTATCTGGAATCGTAAGATCTCTTAAAACAAAACCATTTGGACCCTAATAATATTAATAGTGACAATACAAAAGCAATGAATTTTTGTATCACTTGAATACATCTGAAAATTAAAGTCAGTAAATATTTTTGGTTTTTTGGCCATATATGGAATGTAAATAAGAATTAAGAAGTAAATAAATATTTTTTTTGCTGGAAAAAATGTAGTGTAAAGTGGAAAACCTGAATCACAGGGTTATACATTTTTGTAATTTATTGTTATTTTGTTCATTTGACTACATACAAAATTAAGATATAGTCCTTGATTAAAGGTTTAATGTTATGCAAACGTGAACATGACACAATAAAAACATGTCAAACGTGACATTATTAAAATCTCATAGTTTTATTCAGTTTCTTAAGGTAAAAGCACAACTACATAGCTTACTTTTTAAAACTTTCTGGCTCTAGAATCTGGATAATATTCGCAATTGACTAAGTTACGTAATATTTTAAGTGGTTGATTTGAACATAGGTTTTTTTAAACTTACTTCTATGTATTATTTAAGTTCCTTAAAAGCCTATAACCTCTGCTGTTTTTCAACTCCAACCTTAAAAACGACTTCTCGTACTAGTTGTCAGTAGATATGGATTATTTACCAATGTAGTTTATATAAGCTTTGTTTAAACTATAATCGTATTCTGCAATGTAAAATTGGGAAATATTTTTTTTATGTATTTGAGCTACAAAAACAATTATTTGTTGAACAAATATTTGTGTCATCTCAGATATGTGCTTAAATCGAGCAAAAAAAATTAAAAACTACGCTTCGGTTTAACAAAATGCTTGAAGAAAAGTGTTTAAACAGGCGATTTCATCTTTGATAAATTATTTACAAGTAATGCTTAACTTACGTAAATTAAATTATAAGTATCATTTATTTAACGCCATGTAAATAATGTTCTTCCACAATAACGAAGGTATTTGATTAGTATTAAAAAAATCATAACGAAATAATATTTGCACGTTCGTAAAAATTTGATTAGTAAATACAGATATTTGTCACGAAAAAACTAATATTTTAATTGAACATGACTTCTCTTTCGTCCTTTACACGAGTAGTGCTTACGTAAAAGTACGTCCTGCAACCCAACTTTCTCTATTTAAATTTTTGGGTGTAGAAACAGCGGTAAATTTTATTTTTTCATGCTGTTGAGGCAATAAATAAAACTCACTATGAACTCAAGCAAATTTAAACGACGAATTTCAGTTGCTTCAAACAATGTTACTGATCCTATTCGCTCCTGTGGCGTACTTCAACCATTAGTAAATCAATTCCAGATTGGGTTCTTAACCGCACCAAAATTACGTCTCAACTTTTTAAAAGACCAAAACATAAAAAAGCTTCTACAGCTTCAGATAAATCTATTCAATGCACTGCCAAGCCCATTAAAAATATTTGAGCCTAGTTACAAAACTAAACTTATATTAAAAGAAGGTAAACACTCAAACAAAACTATTTTTTGGTACAAAATCGTGCAGATGATCCAAATAATGGTTTTCGTTTTGAAACTTATCTGTGCGTTTGATTACACCGCCAATAAAATCAATGGAGATCTAATGGCAGGATATGGTATTTCGCTGGGCCAGTTTTCAATGGGATATATATTGTTTTCATTTGTTATGCAGAAACATCAAGAATTTATCTCTCTGATTAACAAAATTTTTACAATTCCAATTATTGAAAACTCACTGGCTGTCAAATTTGTTGTATTTAATATTCCAGTTGTATTCGTTCTTGTGAACATTTTCTTTACCGCTTTAAATTGTGTAACAGATATTGATCCGATTGTTCTCTGGACGCAATATCACTGGTCTCGAAATTGGCCTAACGTATTTCAAGTGCAAAAATTTATGGTTATGGCTTTTAATGTATGGAGCTTTAGTATCGTAACAGGTTTAATATGCCTAATAATGTGCAATGGTATATTTCTAAGCTACATAGCTCTTTCAGTGTTATCGAAACAGTTACATAAAAGTTTTTCAAGAAAATATGATTCACTTGTCGCAATGCAAGATAGCATACGAAAATATCGGGAACTTCAAATCTATACCGAATTGGTAAATAGTTGTTTTCAAAAAGTATCCTTGTCAGTAAATATTGTTTGTATTGCATTCGGGATATTTTTAGGAGTAATAGTTTGTAATCCTAAACTTCGTACTTCAACTTCTTTTGTTACGTTTGGGTTTTGTTTTTATTCAGTTGTTTATGTGTATTTTTGCCTTGCAGTTGGCTTTTCATTTCCTGGCCAAGTAAATCATGTGAGTAGAAAAGTAGCAATGTGTTGGAAAAACCAGATTGTGAATCTTGTTAGCGAAATGAGCTTGAAAAGACGCGATAGGCGTAAGTGTGATATGATGACAAAAGCTTGTAGAGAAATGCGTATTCGATTCGGTTCAGTAAATTACTACGAGCGACACACGGCACTAAACGTTTTAAATTTAATGATGGAAAAAACAATAAGCTTAGTATTATTGCTTTAAATACATGGGTAGTATGGCTAATTTAAAATTAAAATAAACTAAAAATAAATTGATATCCTAGGTTTAAAATAATGTACTCAATAGAATTTTAAGAGACTATGTATCAAATATATTTCTAAAATCGTACTTTTAAAGAGTTGTCAATAAAGTAGTAAATATAAATATTTTTAAGGAATAAAAGATTCTGCTGCTACGGATGGTAGAAAAAATTAAAAGAATAAAAAGCATGGTTTACTGTGGCAATACGTAATAGTTACGAGGCAACATCGGAATATTTTTTTTTAGGATCACCTTAATTTTTCATAATGTAATACACTTGTGTAGATAGGACTCTGTTGTAAGTGCCAGCGTTGAATAAGCAGTAGTTTGGAAAATATTCAAAATACGATATTTAATGCGTAATAAAGAGTTCTGGTCATGTTTTTTGGTAGGCCAAAAGTACAATGAAAATCAATGTTTTAACTAAAAGTTCAACTTATTATTGAAAACTGTTATTGGTGAGCTATTGTAAAAAATAATTCAGGTATTAATTGAAATTTTCACTTTTTGGACTTTTGCAAAATCTAGAATAGTAGTTTAGTGATTCTTTATGTTCTCATACGATATGATAACGTTGAATCTTTGCAAATAACCAGCACAGTAAAATTGTATGCATACGTTTGCGCTAAGTTATGTTATTCCATATTAGAATTATACTCTTCATAAACTAAGTTAAGATGATCAAATTTATTTATCAGCATTTTGGCCATTAAAGCTAAATAAAATTCCAACGTTGTCGTTATTGATTAGCCTGCTGCTGTGCCGTTTAAATAGCAAAGTATTATAGATCGTGAAGTATATATTTACATGCCAAATTGTTCAGAATTTTACGGCGAGCATTTTTGTATATGGTTCTCAAATTGCTCCAGTTTTTGTGTTGTTCATTTATCAAAATTGTGTAGATAGTGATATTGCTTTGGCAATTCACAATCACGATATTCGAATACGTCACCGATGCTTAATGTACACATATATAATATTGCGACTTCTCGTGAAAAAAATTAAAATCTTGTCTGATCCAAAAGTAAAAATTAAAATTCATGCCAAAAACCGGAAAAGATCTTCTGATGTCTTTATAATATACAGGATTTTAGTCTGAACCTTATTTTAGATTTTAATTAACAGCTTGTAAGTTTTCGTTTATCAGCAGCACACGAGGCAGGTTTTAAAATGACCTAAAGTAAACACGAAAACAATGGAGATATTTTTCGAAGTTAAATTACTAAAAAATAGTCACTGGTCTGCACAAATACTTAGGGAAGTTAAAGGCGTATCATAATTCTCATCACTCGAACAGTTTTTTTTTATAAAAAACCTCGCTTATTTCAGATACAAAATCATTGAAGGATTGGGTCCTGTATAATTTTTGTACTCTATCATTATCACTTTTTAAACGTATGTTTGCTTGTTTTAAACGAAATTCTATTTTTCAGTAATTAACTTAAAAAAGATCCCCATTGTTTTCGTGTTACTTTATGTAAATTTTAAACCAATGAAGGTGTTTTATAAGAGCAAAAACAATAACATGTTTTGACCGAATGTTTTATAACAGTCGAAACTACTTCCTGATCTGATCACAAAAATGTTCGCTATGGCATACCTGACTTATTGAATTGGCAATGTCGAAAAAGTTAAACCTTACCAAACATCCAGTAGTTTTATAACACAATTCAAGAGAACTAGTTGATTAAATAATAAACAGTTTTTACTTAGAATATATCTTTTCTTTAAGGTTTAACAAGTTAGTCAGAATTTAAACATAAGTAAAAAACCGAAGCTTTTGCATATTTCAACCTTAGCAAAAAATTTCATCATGCATTCTGCTGCTTCAAAACCATTTCGGTCTCTTAAAATATCGAACATCTTCTAACAGTCTAGTGACTATAGACAAGACAAACGATTTTTTCGTACGTTATTTTTCAATATTTTAGATGACAATTTCAACAATACAAAATTGCTTGGAAGCTGTATTAATTGCAAAAAAAATTCATTCGTTCTTAAAATTCGGTTGGTAGATACAGATATTTGTTGCAAAGAAACTAATATTTAGTTAGAGCATCACTTCTCTTTCGTCCTTTCCAAAAATAGTGCATAAGTAAAAATACGTCCTGCAACCTTCCTCAAATTAATTTTTCGGTGTAAAAACATTGGTAATTTTTTAATGCTTTTGTGGCAACATATAAAACTCACTATGAATTCAAACAAATTTAAACGACGAATTTCAGTTGCTTCAAACAATGTTACTGATCCTATTCGCTCCTGTGGCGTACTTCAACCATTAGTAAATCAGTTCCGGAATGGGTTCTCAACCGCACCAAAATTGCGTCTCAACCTTTTAAAAAAGCAAAACATCAAAAAGCTTCTACAGCTTCAGATAAATCTCTTCAATTCCCTGCCAAGCCCTTTAAAAATATTTCAGCCTAATTCCACACCAAAACTTGTATTAAAAGAAGGGAAACACTTAAACAAAACTATTTTCTGCTACAAAATCGTGCACCTGATCCATATAATGGTTTTTGTTTTAAAACTTATCTGTGCGTTTGATTACACCGACAATAAAATCAATGGAGATCTAATGGCAGGATACGCTATTTCAGTAGGCCAGTTTTCAATGGGATACATAATGCTTTCATTTGTTATGCAGAAAAATCAAGAATTTATCTCACTGATTAACAATATTTTTACAATTCCAATTATTGAAAACTCACTGGCTGTCAAATTTGTTGTATTTAATATTCCAGTTGTATTCGTTCTTGTGAATATCTTCTTTACTGCTTTAAATTGTGTAACAGATATTGATCCTATTGCTCTCTGGACGCAATATCATTGGTCTCGGAATTGGCCTAGCGTATTCAAAGTACAAAAATGTATATTTATGGCTTTTAATGTATGGAACTTTAGTATCGTAACAGGTTTATTATGCCTAATAATGTGCAATGGTATATTCATATGCTACATAGCTCTTTCTGTGTTATCTAAACAGTTACATAAAAGTTTTTCAAGAAAATATGATTCACTTGTTGAAATGCAAGATAGCATACGAAAATATAGGGAACTTCAAATCTATACCGAATTGGTAAATAGTTGTTTTCAAAAAGTTGCATTGTCTGTTAATATTGTGTGTATTGCATTCGGGATTATTCTAGGTGTTATAGTATGTAATCCTAAACTTCGTGCTTCAACTTCTTTTGTTACGTTTGATTTTTGTTTTTATTCAGTTGTTTATGTGTATTTTTGCCTTGCAGTTGGCTTTTCATTTCCTGGCCAAGTAAATCATTTGAGTAGAAAAGTAGCCATGTGTTGGAAAAGTCAGATTGTAAATTTTAGTCAGGAAATAGGTTTCAAAAGACGCCATTGGCGTCATTGTGAGATGATGATGAAAGCTTGCAAAGAAATGCGTATTCGATTTGGTTCCGTAAATTACTACGAGCGGCAAACGGCGCTAAACGTTTTAAATTTAATGACGGAAAAAACAATTAGCTTAGTATTACTGCTTTAAACATATTGGTTGTTTGGCTAGTTTAAAATTAAAATAAATTAAAAATAAATTGATGTCTTGGGTTTCGACTGATGTACTTAATAGAATTTTAAGAGACTTGGTATCGAATGTTTTTCTAAAACCTTAATTTTAAAGCATAGTCAATAAATTATTTAATATAAATATTTTTAAGGAATAAAAGATTGTGCTGCTACGGATGAAGGAACAATTAAAAAGAATAAAAATCATGGCTTACTCTGGTATTGATATCCTAGGTTTAAAATGATATACTCAATCGAATTTTAAGATAATATGTATCGAATATTTTTATGAAATCTTACTTTTAAAGCATAGTCAATAGAGTAGTAAATATGTTTTTAAGGATGTGTGACTGTTTTGTGGGAACCAGGTGCTGCGTACTGCTTGATTATTCTTCTATATACGACTCTGCCAGCTGCCGAATTTTTGTTGGGGGTTTTGTTGTTATTATCGTTTTGGAATGTAGCATGTAGATGGATAACGGGTATGGGCAGTGAATTGGGCTAAAAATTATTTTATTTCTGTTTGGTGTTTCCTGATGCGCTGTTGGAGTTTAAGTAGAGAGAAGGGGAATGTGGTGATGTGATGAAAAATATGCGAAAAACGATTTTTACAGAATAGGTTTTGGTTGAAAAATAAATTTTTACTGTATTTGTAAAATTATTAGTAAATTTCTATATAGTTGGCTTCTTGTGTGCATGTACCGACTTAGTTTTGAAAGGGGACTCTTTTCTAGAGATTCCCATGTAAAAAATCACGACCACTAATAACATATTAAAACAGCAGGTATTCTATGGCAAGCATTTTTAGTTGTGTGAATTACAGAAACAGCCAAATGATATATTATTAAATGCTTGATTTCTGAAAGTATTAGTTAGTATTTCGTTTTACGTAAATTACCAAAACTGTACATTTATTGACACTGATGATAAAACCGTATTTGTTGATAAGTTTGCAATCTAGTTTGGTTTAATTTTATACTTTTCGTCTTCAAACGAGTCAAAATGAAATTGAAGCCAGTAGATGTACATGTCTGTAACGATAAAAAAATGCTATTGGTTCACATATTTGTTAAGGTATTTTATTAGTAATTTTTCTTGCCAATATATCTTAGAAAGACAATTTTTTGCTTGAATGGAGTATATAAATTATTTTACTTTGAAACATTTCGCAACCCAGTCTCCATTTTGACAAGTGGAATATTAAAATGGTATTAGGGTTATATAAATATTTGTACGATTTTAAATGAGCTTATAAAAATTTCAAAGCTTTTAAATTTGACGTATTCAGAGGTTTAGTGCTGTATATTTAATATTGACTTGTGTGAATTTAAACTTACGTATCCTCAGAAGGTTACATATAAATTAAATGTCACATTTAATATTAGGAAGGTATTTTTTCATTTCTCACTTTGACCGTGTGAAAGACTATTATCCAAAATGTCTTCCAAACTTTGTATTCAAATAATTGGCACTCTTCTCAAACTTGCCACAAACTATTTAGGAATATTCACTATAGATTTAACAGAAAATTGCAAATTTTTCACGATTAACAGCAAACAAAATAAAATACCTTACATTTCGCTGCTAATATTGACATTTTCACTGTCTGCATCGGCTTTTGACACCTTCCAAATTTCCAGGACAAAAAACTTTGAAGCATTTTTTTACCATGCAATATTATTATTTGTCAAACTTGCCACCGCACCATTTATACTTGTAGTTCGTTTAAAAGACATGGAAATGTTACAGTTATTAAATTGCTTGTGTCAGATTAAACCATTTGCCACTTTTTTCATTACAAAAGAAATCCCTCGTAGAAGTCTAAGTTTTAGTTCGTTATTAATACTTTTATTTTCTTTTTCTTTTTCTTCTTCAATATTTTAATTCCTACTGGTTCATTTTTGCTTCCATGTTTAAATAATGACGGGTTTCTGAATTTATTATTGAATACTGGTTGTGCCACTGTTCAATTTAGGTTTGTGTCGTTCTCCTTGCGAATCATATTTTTCTTACCAACTTCAGTAATATCTTGTTTTGATTCTTGTATTTGTCTGGCCACCCTTTGCGAAACTAAATCGAGTCTAAAATGACCAGTGTTTTCATTTTGGGACGGTGGACGTTAAAAGATTACGTTAAACGTTAAAATACATTTGGATGGACGATAACGTTAACGTTAAACGATAATTTATTAAGCGTTCCAACGATA
>JAQIWN010003116.1:0-13870 GCA_034699025.1 Entomobrya cf. arborea Gr-Col-00668
ATAATAAGCGTATATCCTTTCTTTCATGATGATGATTTTACAGCTCTACACTTCCAATTTCCAAATGCAATGCAATCCAAACTACAACAATGCAACAGCTTATTACCAAATCCCCTCTATATTTTGTGTGCACGTCTTAAATGTAAGCGAGTAAAGTAGATGATTATGATTATCCCTTGAGGCTATATACAAAAATGAAAAGTCCTTTTTTTCTCTTGTGTTCTCCCTCAACAATTTAAACTCAAACAATTCTCTGGGAACAGTATGAATTCACAAGGCGGATGACGAAAGAAGAAGAGAGAAACGATTTTTGTTCTTATTCTCTGACCATTATTACATAACATCATCTTTACAAACGTGCCTATTTAAAAGGAAACAAGGCTCAAATCGGTTAGGTCTCTCGGCTCGGTTCTAGTAAAGTTTGAAGAAGAATATTAAGCACTGAATTGGATTTGATTGCTCTGCAGTTTACTAGACTAATAACTGTTGACAGCTTAAATAAGGTAATATTTCCATGAACAAAAGACTCAGAGAGGACGACAGAAAAAAAAACGAAAATCACTTCTTCTTCCCCGACAAAAAAATATATAAGCTGGCTGAGTTGAGTATTAGTAAAAAGAATTGAGTCTCATTTTTTTGAGTAAAGTAGAATGAAAAACGTCTTTAAGAATCTTCCTTCTTTAGAAACTTCTTGAAAATTGGTCTGTGAAGCTTGAGCTTGTAAATACGTAATAAGGATGTTCGCTCTCTCTCTCTGATCTATCATTCTTGTAAACTAATAAGAAGGTCTGCATTCATAGTGATGAAAATGAGGATAAGCGATCTTTTCTGGACGATACGCTATTTAAAAATTAAAAAACGTACGTACCGTACGAATACGAATGGGCTTGATTTTCTTTTTGTGTGTATACTTAAATCATTTCACAGATCAAACAAGGCGCGACTTTTTTTATGATGAACCAATATTGATCGTCTGAACAAATAGGTTATTTGAGTAGAAGAAGAAATTAAGTAGGAAGAGAGATGTGAGAGGATCGAAATGATTATCTAGATATCTTTTTTTACTCACAGAGGAAAAAACCGTATCGTATTGACAAAGAGTAAGAACGTCTGTACCATTATAATTTTTGAATGAATGGGAGAATTGGGTCTCTACTTAATTCTTAACCAATAAGATATGCTTTACTTTTACTTTATTGTTAATCACTGTAGTACATTTATATTCATGAGTGTTATCTGTTGATTGTAAGTTACGACTTTTCATTCAAAACCTGCAAAAAAGTAAGCTTGCAATCCAAATACATAATGAAAAAGGAATCTTATTCATTTTGTGGTTTTGTAAGCAATTAAAAACTTTTAGACTTATATCGAAATTAAGCAAAGGAATACGGTTATATAGTTCACTGCTTTATGTTCCCCTCCAATCATTGCTTAGTGGCAGAATAATCTATACAAAGAGAAATATTAGTTTCAAGTGATCAAATAACTGAAGTGACGTCAATTAAAACAAATTGCAAAATTCCTAAACTAATTCTCAAAATATACATGCTTCAAACATACAAGAATCAGATGATTTTTCTACTATTTATTCTATTTCACGTTTTTAATATGTAAATCTACAAAAAGTATACAATTACAAAAGTACTCAATTCTACCATCAATATATTACCATATAACAACTTAACTTTTTGTAAACCTTTTATTTCCCACAAAACAGTTTAGATTTTCAATGAGCTTTGCTACCAATTGTACTCATAAGTGGAAATCCGATATTTTCTCTCTCTTCTCTACTCTTCTTTCCTATTTACGAGCATGTACTTCATTCTTAAAAAGCAACCACAAATACAAAGCTTATGAAATGAAAAGAAAGTGTGTATTTGGTTTGCTTAAACGTTAAATTGAAAACCATTAATTTTTCAGTTGACTCTTTTATGTCATCTCTCTCATCAACCTCATCTTACTCTCAACAATATTTTGTCCCTTTTGAAACCAAATCTTTCTATATTTAAACCACTTTACTCCCCAACCAAAAATCTCTCTTGTTCCACTCAACCAAACCACTTTTCCAGGCAAACAACCAAACATTGCACTACACTTTAACGTTAAACCAAAACCAAAAAAAAAAGTTACCTGCACAACAACCACATAAAAAAAATCTGGAACGCTCTCAAGAAGACATTTCCTTTTACAAATAGTCTATTTATTACCAGCAACTCTCATTCGAAAAAAGAACTAACCTGAAACCTGATATCATCACATTATCCTTTTTTTACTCAAACCATTCAGTATTTCAAAAGAACTTCTTATATCGACATAATAACATCTCAATACCAAAAAATGTAGCAGCTGAACAGAAGCCACAAAACCAAAGAAGTACTTTTAAAATTTCTTCTTTTCTTTGGCACTTCTACTCATCTCCTGGCCTGGTATTCCCTCATCTCATCATATCATCATCATCATCGCCACTCATTCCACCGCTTGGCACATGTTCCACGTCTCTGCTCACCATCAAAAATCACTTTTCTCTTAGGGAAAAATAATAATCATGTGAAGTGGAACAACAGGCTACATACAACATTATGAAGAAATGAATACATTTTAGACTTCATCTTCATTTCATCCCAATTCCCAAAAGGAAATCCTATACCCACATCCTCAAAACTAATTTCTAACGAAAATCCAAAAAAAAAATTCTAAGGGTTCTTCTTCTTATTCGTTTCGTTTCCCAAAATAGGATTTCTGTGCCCGAGCCAGAGCAACCCTCATACTCAAAAACATAAATGAATGTCTCATAATATGCATTGGTGGTGCGTGTCAGAAAGAGGAAGACGGAACAAGGTTGTTTGTTAAAAATTTTATTTTGGATGGATGGAGGATGGTGCTGGCTTACTATCAACTATCCACCACCATCATCCTCATCCGTAGCACCCCGAATATGCAACCGTGTAAATACCCTTTACACCTTCATTTCGCTTCTGTTCAGGTTCACATCTCTTTCTAAAATCATTATCTTCAGCAATATAGCCAGATTTACTTTACTAAACCCAAAAAAACAGGGCATTATAATAAAATATCCTGAAACATACTTTATATGATAGGATATTGCATGCATGCAGCCCGTATGAATGTATCATTTCATAATTATCTTCTACTCTTGTTATTAGGTGCATCCAGCCATTGAAGCATTAAATGTGGGATGATAGCGGATGGTGTTTATTATCCAGCACATCTGCTCTTCTCTGACATGGCTTTGGCTGGACTTTTATCTTTTTAGCTTTGGTAGATTTTCAAAAACGGCTTTAGTGGAACGAGTCCCTTATTTAATTTTTTCCTTTTTTTGTATGAATCAATTTTTTTCTTCTTTATGAATTTGTTGTTTGTGAGTAGCATGTGTTTGCCTTCACCTTCTGCAAGATGTGTGTATTATTAACATGTTTAGATTAAAATGGAAGTGTGGAAGATGCGATGATGCAAGAATAAAAATGGACTTTTAATGGGAATCGAATAACTTTACTGGATTTCTTATGAATCGTGAAGGAATTCTGTCGTTCTTTACGAAAAGATTTTTATGAACTGAATTGGATGAAAAAAGTCATCTTAGACTTGGACAAGAGCCAAAGCCAAGGGACAATTGCATTGGTACACTTTTAACCAAACCAAACCACCAAGTAGGGTGACCGACCACGAGACCACAAAGATAACCGAAATATTATAGAATTGAATTTCCATTTTGAAAAGATGACACAAAAGTAACTATGTTGCTTGTACACGTACATATGACACCGACACCTTTTTATTGTTGTCATCTTGTTTGTACCTCAATATTTCCATTTATTACAGGAAAGATTTCTATTACAATTACAACCGCATACATTTACTTTACAAGCTGGTTTTACAAGATATACTTTTTTTTGTGTAAAAGGGTGCGGTGAAATCAATACACCTTTTTGTCCCTTTGTGCAAAAAAAGTATCATTAAAATACATTTTTATGTTGTTTCGTGTAAATTTTTGTAGGAAAAATGTTATTTTTCATGTTCACTCTTTTTCTCTCTTTTGTCAATACTTACAAGGCGGTTTTACTACACACAGAAAGTTCACATTTCTTCTTTCGATTCAATATTAATGGAAAACCGCTCAGCGGCTCAGTAGAATAGTGCGGTGCGGTATCACAATCACAAAAACCAAAGACACAAAAGTAACCTACATCTTTGCATTATCATCAATTGTGGAAAAAGGTGTCAAACAATAGTTTATATTCTAAAGATAAAAGTAAAATGACGAAACTGGAGATGTGTAATGTGTATTTACAAAATGAAGCCGAAAAGGTAAGAAAAATCATAAAAATGAAAGCTTATTGCCTTTTTGGCATTAAGGAAAAACGTTCTCTTGTAGTTATACAAGTTACATGTGTTTTCCATTGTGATTATCGTGCCAAAGCAAAAGATGACGAGGATGATGATGATGAAAATGATGCCTAAACGAATATACTTTGATGTGATATTGTGAAATCAAAATAATGCCAGAATTTCTATTGCTTCAAATCTCAGAAGAGCAAAAACGCGGCTCAAATCTTTTGCAATTGGTACAAACAGCCAAATAGCTTTATTTCCCTAGTAATATCTCGTATTTCTGTCTATTTCTTCTCTTCCATGTCGACTTTTTGTCAACACTTCACTTTGAATGAATGTTAACACGGGATTTTCTTGTCCACACTCCATAATTTTAAAAAGATATTTTCTTTTCTAGTAAAAAGAAAGGATGGCGACATATGTTCCATTCCGTGTTTCCTATTTTACTAACTCTACATGTTGTGAACATTTACAATTGTATATTTATCAACTTATTGTATAGCTACACGTATGTATGATAGATAAGAAAAAGAAGAGATTTTTTTTTAGGAAAGAAGAATAAAAAGGGACAAAAAAGGATGAAGGTGCTTTGAATTACAGTAGCATTATTATTCGCCGTCACCGGTCACATTTGGCTACCAGATGTTGTGGTCAATAATCACCCGAAAATAAAAGGAATGAATTTACTCTATTTAAAGGACAGCATGTGACCACGCAGTAATGTGCCGTAAAGGAATAATAAAATAGGGAGTAAATGAATGAAATACCAGGAGAGTGAAGAAAATCATTAGTCATTTTTTTTCTTGTAAAAACGACACATTTTGCTGGGTAATTGAATAGTATGCGTGCAAAGGTAAAAAAAGAGGATTTTGTTCAATGGACAATGAAAGTGTGAGATATCTGATATTATGCTACAGTGTAAATATTAGCGGGTAAAATTACGAAAACTAGATGACAAAGTTTAATGTGAGTGTTTAATGGGTTATTTCGGGTTTTCGGTAAGTTCAGCGCTAATATGTATTTTTTAAATTGGAAAACAAATTGCTCGCTTGAATAGGTGTGTTGGAACAAATCAATTTCTTCAGGTAGAAATCAAACTATAAAATTGCAAAAATGCGACTCGAAATATAGATTAAAGAAAAGTTTAAAAGTTCATTTACCTCATCAGCCATTAGCATCTTCGTTAATTCTTTCGATTCCAAATTTGGATGTGTTTAAAACAGGACTTCTCTCTCAAGACACCACCACCACACGAACTTCTGATGTCGAATGTAGACTTGTTTCTTTCTTTTTCCTTCGCAGCACTCCCGATTCGATTTTTTTTTTCAATCTACTTTATATTTACTTTTTGCTGTTTTTTTTTATTTTGCACATTTACAGCATTGTTGTGAAAATAAATAAAATATCATGGCAGATATAACAAAAAATTCACATAAACTCTTACAAAAATTTACAGCACACACAGGGACAGGCATGCATGGCTGGTAATAAAAACGACAGGATAGAAAATAATATAACTTTTTGATTTCAAACTTTTTATGTGAAATTGAAAATAAAAATTTACACACAAACACAAAAAAAAACTTAAAATACAGAGAGAAGAGAGCTTGTTGTTTTTTTAGAGAGAGTTTTTATTTTTCAAGTTGTTATTCTTTTTGCTTTGAAGATGTTTGCTGGAATTGTAAAAAACAAACAATTGTATTTGCAATGAATATAAATCAACAATGTATGATTATTATATTAAAAATAATTTATTCAATCATCGTGTACATAAACGGACCCGTTTAAACTGCCATAAAAAATCCCACACGAATTACTGTTTTTCTAAGTAATATTTAGCCTAATATGGAGTGCAATGGACTGACTTATGTATGGCTTTAGCCATAAAAAATACATGAATAAGAGGAAATGGTGGTGGGGGTGTAAATAGGGGAATTGTTTAACAACAAAAAAAATCTACAAAATACAAAGGGACAGAGTTTTTTTCAGCTGCACTGCTGCTGCTATGTTTCTGTCTTTAGAATTTCATTTCCAAAGAACTTAATATACGTTCGGGTATTATCGGGTATTTTTCGGAGTTTCGGTGGGGGAATACCTGAATAACTACGTATAATGGCTTATGTGTCACAAGAAAAAACGTTGTTGCTTAAGAGAAAGGTATGCAACTACGCAGTAAAATATACCCTAAACAAATCCATCATAGTTCACCTTCGAATCTGAATGACTTGTGAAGTACACGAAATTTTGGCAAAAATGCTAAACGTTATTGATTGTCATTAAAAACGAATGAGTTAATTAGAAAGCTTACCTTTTTCTTTCTCAGCAAGATGCAATGTTGATACGTTCCTTTCGAAAATTGAATGTTTTGTCAATATACCGAACAAACTTAAAAGTCAAAACGTATACCAATTTGTACGTAACACAAATAAAAAAGGGTTAACAGTCACAAAACTACTTAAACAAAAACAACGACACTTTTTAAACAACACAAAAATTAACTAAAAAAGTACAAAAAAATAATTTCAAATTATTTTCTCATTGTTACTCTGTCTGTTGTAAATCAGCAGTTTTTATTGAAAATAAGTAGACAGCAAGTAAAATCTTTGCTGTGCTACTACAAACCAGACTACATAACTACTAAACTTGTTATCTTCCCCCTCGCATCTCTCTCACACAAGCAAACAGAGTTTGAAGTCTGTCTGCTCTACTGATGCTGTAAAATCATATCTCTTTTTCACTCTCTCCCTTTCGGCTCTTCTCTCTACCCTGTCCACTTTCAAGATGTAAAACTAAACTGAACACCCAGTAAAGGTTTGCTTCTCATATTATACTTATGTTAGTAGTCATCCTCCTCTTCATGTCCATGGTTTGATCTCTTACATATATTTTTATTTTCATATCAGTACATTACATTTCACATCAGTAAAGAGTTTTATGTGAGAGAGGAAGCGAGAAAATAAGGGGAATCCACCACAATATCCACAGACGTGAATTTAGTTGACACACGAACGAGAGAAAATATATGGAAGGATGCACGCTACGAAGTAAAAACATTTTATGTTGTCGATGTGCAAGGAATATTATCGTATAGTCATGTCGTGTTAAAAAGACAGCAAAAAACCTACACAAATAGGGATACGAAATATAAAGCTGTATTGTATTATCACAACACAACATTATCTTTCACATAGACGAACAGATAGATACATTATATACCCATTCGGCAACTCTGACTCATGTCGTTGTGAAAATGTGTTTAGGTAAATTTGTTATTATGCACCTAAATATTTTGAAACTAAAGTAAGGCAATGTAAGAAGTTAACTTGAGTGACTCAAGTAGGTTTACGTAAACTAAAATGTAAGAATCCCCAATTAAATTTTGTTTTGTTTGGAAAAATAGGAAACCCATTCAGTAAAGACGATTTTTTTTTCGCAAGCGATGAAAACTTTTTCGAGAATAATGGCAAGTTGAGCAAACAAATTTGATTTACTGTCGAATAATGTGTTTTTATTCTGTTAAGAAAGATGTTATGAAAGTTGAGTAATATTCGATGATGTGAATGGTTTTGCGTAAGCAAAGTAGTGTGTAGGCACGTTGATCAAAATGTGACCGGAACTTGATTCATTATGAATGTGTGGGCGCACACTTATACATGAGCTATGTTATGTTATGAGTTACAAGTACAATTTGAGATGATTAGGAAATTGGAAGTAAATTAAATTACGAAAGAACGGAAAGGTCTTAATGGAGGATATGAGTTTCCTAAAAGCACTAGCGTAGGTTTCCCAATTTACGTGTGTAGGTAATATCATTATTATGTAAAAACGACAATGGTTGACTTTTGCCATTTTGATTTTGCCAGTTTTCCTGGTTTTACTAAAAAATAACGCTATTTGAAACATAGTGTGCATACATATGTGGAACTTTAAAAACCTGACACGAAGAAAAATAGAAACGCATTTTTATGATATATTTTATACTGGTATGAAAAAATGCTTATAGCTCCATCATCCTGAAACTCAAACAACTTCTTTCTGACTTCGTTGGTTGCATGTTTAGGTAGCTTGTGAAGCTACCGCTACGTGACTACTTAGAATATTCAGTCAGATAGAATATTATATCAGTCAAAATGTTGTGAACAAAGTGAACTGCCTGTGTACTACTGCCAAATAAAGACAAATTTCAAGAATTTTTGTTTATGCATTATCCTAACGCCACTTTTAATATTATTCTTTTATTTTTAAAAACTTGTCATCAGATAGATTCGTTCTTCTCGTCTGAACTAGGGTCCCGTCGCGGTTCATGTAATGTAATTCGCAATTAGAGTAATTACTAAATATGCATTTACGTAAGTACTTTACACATAAGTATCTCATAAATGGAAATTTTGAATGATGAGTAACATTTGATGTGACTAGTTTTTTGGGAAAGTAAAGTTTACCAACGTTGATCAAAATGTTATCGGAACTTTATTCCATCTTATGTATGAGTTATATAAATACAATTTGGAATGATGAGAAAATTTAGTTACATACTCAAGAACGGAAATTCACTATTGGAGGATATGGCCTTCGTAAAAGCACTACCAATTAACATGTAATAATATTACTTTGTGCGAACGATAAATAGTGGACTTTTGACATTTTGGTTTCTCCAACTAGCAGCCTTGTTCAACCTAAAACAAATTTTTTTACAAATCATTTCCCGCAGATGTTGGAACTTTTAAAATCTGGAAACAGAATTTATGTTTGCGTTTCAACGACATATTTTACTCTACGATGTTTAAAGCTATGTTACTGAAACAACTTTATTCTAGCACCAATGTTCAATGTTAGGTAACTTTTGAACTCGCCGCTATTTGTCGAATAGACTATTCATTTATAGTGGTCTTTGTTAAAATTTATTATCATACCTTCTGCGAACAATGAAATTGTATGCCAGAAGTTTGTGTCAAAAACATGAGCTCTTGTTTTTTTTTTTTTTTTTTTTGCGTAAGTTCAATAATGCTTGCAAACTAATTTTTAGATGTAACATTTTAATTTATTATTAGATTGGACTGGTTCCACCAAAGTAAAGTAATGTAATGATTATGCGAGAGGCATAGGAGGGAGAGGGAACTATATTCCGATTTCAGATATTGGTTCGCAAGGAGATAAATAAAAACACATTTACTAATTCTCTGCTAAAATCCATTCGGTGACATAGAGAAATTTACCTATAAAAATAATTGTAGTTCTAATTCACCAGCAAACGACATTTGACATGACCCTTAAAATTTTTATATGGTTTTCCATAAAAAATGCATTTTTACTACTTAAGTCACTTTTTTCGTCTCCACTTTACCTTGAAGTGGAACTCATAAATCTCAGCAGAGACGACTTTATCTATTACGTCAAAATATCCATCCACTCGTTTATTCATTAAGCTAGGTTAACAAGAGGTTAACTTGCAATAAATTAGACTACTCCATCGCTTGCATATTGAATTTAATTAATTGCCATCCCATACAATAAAAGTACCAAGCACACTACTACCATCTCTTCCAGTTTTCCAAACAAAAGCAGTAAAACTAAAAAGTACCCATACAATTTTTTTAACTGTACGTACAAAAAATGTCCTTGCAGTTTTTGCTTTCCTTCCGGTTGCATACATCCATAAAAAGTAACTTGACTTTGGAATATGTCTACCCACATTAGTTTTAGCATAGAAACAAATGCTGACCAATGCAGATATACATGGAATGAATGACGATTAAACGCATTTACTGTAGTACGTCTACTCTTAATTCCACTTTACAACATGTTGAAATTATTCTGCGTGCAAATTAGTCGATACGCTAGACTTTCTCGGTGCCTTTGCTACTCTGTAAAAGAACCCAGTTACCAGTTCAGTTCAATGCTACTTTTTTACTGCTTTCCTTCAAGACAAGTTGACAACGTGGTTGTTGGGCTGGGGTGTAATGAAAAACGGGCAATCTGCATACATCAACCTTCATAAACGCTGTTTTTTTTTCCTGAATGCGAATGCGAATGGTACAAACTTGCTCTAAAATCCGCATGTGTGTTTGCCTGCATGCTATGCAGGAAGGTGAAACAAGTTTATATTTTTATGTGACAACTTTTCTTTCTCTTTCTTCCTGAAAAAGAAACGATTAAAACTCTCTTTCTTTCTCACACACAACTTGGAAGGCTGGAGCTGGAAGGCAAGGTAGTGGCTAAGAGAAAGAACAAGTTATTTGATTACTTATGACCTTTTCCATATTATTATACTGTGATTACTATATGACAACTACATGCAACCTGTGAAATACACAAAATATTTATTTCAACTTTCTTCAAGGTAAACTTTTTTTCCCTTTTAGATGCTGTCATATAAAATTGTACAAAGAAATTTGGTAACATTTTACCATTTCCACAAGCTGGTGGTGGTGTGGTATGGTAAAAATTGGTGGGTAGTGATGTGATGAAAGTAGAGTTTCAAAGAGAATAACAATAAGAAAAACCGAGAAAGTACATAATATTCATATACTACAATACTACCTATTATAATAATAGCTATGTGAATGCTGGGAATGTAGTAAAAAATGAACAAATTTTTGGAAGAAGAAGGTAAGGTGGTGGTGGTGGTGGCAGGTAAATTGTATATTTATGGGATTGTATTCTATTGTGTTGGTATGAAATGTATATTAGCCTATTAAGAAATTTCTTAGTTTGTGTGTTGTATATATGCATTGTATTTGAGTTTCGTTTCATAGAATATTTATTTTACAACTTGGTGATACCATCTTGTTGGTTTGTTGATGATGATTATGATGACTGTTGCTTGTATTTTGCTTTGCTACAAATTTTAGTGGAATTCTTTTTTTTACTACCGAGAAAATGGTGATGTTTTGTTAGCAAGGTAGTGATATAAAATGGAAATATCACAGAAGTAAGATGAATGACATGTTACAAGGGGAAATATAGGCTAAATGGCTGTTTTTATAATGCAGTTAACAAGGTGCAGTGTGGGTTCCGGGGGATATTGATATGGATTTACATTACAACAAACAAATACAATGGCTAGCTTATTACAGTTTAGTAGAATTTCTTTTATTCTTTCGTGAACCACACGACGACGAGCATAAAGGCCACAACACGCCAGGAGAAGCCGGAATTAAGTAGAGTTGATTTTTACTTTGCAAAGCTACAAATGAGTTTTTTGCTTTCACTTTGCTGCAAAGTTGGATAGACAAATCGCTTTGTATACATTTGTGATATAATAGGCAAATGTGTCACCGGCAGTTGCCAATTTGTCTAGTGAAACGATACAAATTTAGTGATGGGAATGGAGAAAGTTTATTTTAAAAGTGATAAGTGCCACGCATCAAGGCATTCATTTAATTTCAAAAATTAACAAAGTGTTTTTGGTTGAAGAAGAATAAGTAAAATAAAAAGAATCTGAGAAGCAATATGAAATGGAAGGTAATTTAATCATTAATTCTACCAAGTGTCAAAAATTATTTACACCTTTTAATCAAATTTTTTCTTTTAAACGAAAATATCTTTGTGGTTTTCAGCATGAAAGGTGCTGTCTGGTTGTCCACAGGTTTAATTGTGCTCGTTGTAGCCATTGTCGCTGGTGTTATTGGAGGTGTCTGTGTCTGCATGTATTTTTATAAAGAAGGAAGTAAGCTACTCTAGCACACTCATTGTCCCAAAATTTAAGTTCCACATTGAGATTTTATTTTAACTGAATATTTTTCGTATGCATTTATTTCACAGAAAGAAAAAATCAAATCCGACCCTCTGATGAGCTTGAACCCAAAATGGTAGAACCATTTAGTACGAAAAAACACTGGGAACGTGGCAGACAAAAGGCAATCACTTTAACGGAAAATGAATCTGTACGGTCCATTTCCATAAAATCCATGTCCATGGCTAAAGAGGCGCTTAATGATAAAGATGGCGGTGAGGTTGACATTGACAATGTGGGGGAAATAGCTTCAGGGGGTATAAATCCAAGTGTTGATAGATCCCCATCACCTGTGATAGCAGTCAATGTATCGCCATCGCCGTCATCACCCCCACCAACTTCCAAAGAGGAAAATCAATCCCAGCCAAAGTCTAACGAAACAAATGCTCTTTCTCCTCCACCCACAATTTCCTCAATGAGTGCCACAACAGCGGTTGAAGTCAGCTAACTAAAATACATTAAATGGCTAATATTAATCCTCACAACCGCCGGCCGGAAAAAACAGAAAAACTTCTGAGATTGTTTTTCCTCTTCCAAACAACATGTTTTTGAAAAAAAATCACAAAAAATAAAATGTGTTCCAGACTCACCACCATTCATAATAAAAATATCATAACTCATTGATTCATTGTTCAATTTCTACAAATTTCACAATATCCTATAATGTACCTTCTTTACAATGACTGATAGTACAAGTTTGATACAGTTTAAGGTACCTTAATTACTACGACTAATAATCTCGTTAAAAAACTCTTTTCAGATTTTCAATAATTAATTATCTCACTTTTAAGATCTCTTCTCTTTCCTATCCCCTTACCTAAAACTTAATAATTGAGACGGTGAACGCAATAGTACAGTTACAGTTTTTATTTTTATGTCTCTATGATTTTTTAATTGTTGACTACGATAATCAAAGTTTGTCCGTCTGGAAATAATATAAATATTCGAAGGTTTAGCTAATTTCCTTGCTTATTTGATAAATCGTTTTCAACTTTCAAAAAATCATGCTTGACAACGGATCTAAGCGTTATTATTGAATTGGTCGTCTCAATTACTTGACTGACCAGTGACCACCAATTAAAATCGGTTTCCATACACAAAACCAAAACACTCGTCTTGTAAACGTATTCCAGGTTCCAGGTGATCATTTAAAATCTCTAATTAAACAATCAATTCATGATACTTATTTCATATTTAAAAAATAAAGTACTATTTATCTGATTTTTCATTTTAATGGGAGTTGTGCGAAAACATCATTTTTATTACCAAAATTTTCTCACAAGATGGATTTTTCTCTCTCACAAAAATCCAGAAATTTTGTTCTTGTATGAAATTTCCAGATTCATCATTAAAGTCAAATGTGTTTTTATAGTCGACTCGACATGCATGTTTTGATAAATTGGTGCTTGTTTGTTTCCACGTGGATATAATTACGTTTTGGCAAATATCCAGTATTTATTTTCATGCAAGTTTTATATTTTACCTTGTTTTTTTATCAGGATAAACCCCATGCCATCTAATAACCCTCAAATTACAAACCCAATCAGTTTGAGAATTAGGTTTCTAGAAACAAATTTCCATGAATAAGTCAATTGTCAGTCTTTGTGCTACATTCGATTCTCATTGCATGTATTTCAGATAATATCCTGATTGCAATTTACACGTACATATGACGTACAAAAAGATTAATCTACTTAATTTATAGAGCTACGAGAAGGGCCAGCTATAACTTCGACTGAAGTCGAAGTTAAATTTTGGTGCTTATAGTAAAGGTTCTTTAAAATC
>JAQIWN010003117.1:0-13864 GCA_034699025.1 Entomobrya cf. arborea Gr-Col-00668
CTTTAAACATTTTAAAACAAACGGAGAGATCAACTTTGAATTTTTTAGTATATTCAAAAGTATAGTGTTCCATGCTTTAAGGCATATTTCCCTTTTCTGTTTTAAGCATACGTGTATTTATCTATCTTGTCTTCTATCCAGGCAAGTTTTCTTTCTAATCGGATAAAATTCTACTGAAGTACATTCCCAAGTTTGGCATGCACATTTTTATCCACGATACATGGAAAAAATGCTATGCTATGAGACAAATTAAGAGTTTTGTTGTTGGATGGGGAACCATAATACGCATTTTTATTTATTATTCGTACATCTTGTATGTAAACAAAAAAGGTTGCTCTTGAAATTTGACTTTAAACTTGAATGAGTGCGACCGTTGACTCTTCTAGCAAGAAGCTTAATTCAATGAAATGTTTTTATGGTTTAAGATACACGCTTCTTGAGTTCTTGGCTTTATTTTTACCTTTCATCACTCGCGTGTTTATAAAATACCGTTTCATAGTCTCGTCTAAGACTCACACTACTAATAACATTCAGCATTCCATGTGTACATATTAATTTGAACATTTACAACAGCTTAGCGTGGTTTGGTGACAAGTTAGGTTTTTCTGTGCAGGTTTTAGGTTCTCTGGCCAGGAAAAAAAGTACATTTGATACTTAAGTAAAAACTACAAAAATACTGTCCCGAAAAGAAGTACACTTCCCACTTCTGAAAAGTTCACTTCAGTGTCACTTTCATTATTTCACGTTATCCTAGTTGAAAGCATGATGATAATCATGCTTTTACTTGATACTTGTATCCTTCACATAAGTGTATTATTTAACTTTCTCCACTTTCAAGAGTGATATAGCAATAACAGTAGCATATACAGCATATATAGTATACAGCGACCACTACTTGTCCTCATAATAATGAAACCATGGTTATCCGTGCGGCATATCTATTATATAAATATGATCTAGTGTCGTTCAACTTGATCCACTTGATGTGTCACCACATATAAAACAATGGTGGTTCAAACAAAGTATTTTTTATAGATATTACTGTCTACATATTATGTGTTACAAGGATGAAGGCCAGGCAGAGTAAAGGTCCCTTTGTTCCTTGTCATGTAGTGTTGTAGGCGGACGAGGATAGGTAAAATGTGGTGATGGTGGTAATGGTTGAGCCTTGATTGTGAGTTAATATCAATGTCTCTTTTTTATGGCAAAATTATGACCGAATAATGAAAATAATCTCTTTTCTGTCACCCCGATTATTTAACAAAAATAGTACATTTTTTTGTTAATTCTATTTGATTAAGCCGGTCCTACATTTGCTTCGTGCTTTTTGACAATTCTAGTTGCTTTCTGCAAATTTCCAGTATAAGAACTTGATATACATACAGTAAGGTAAATTAATGGTCTTCAATGTTTAAGGTTACAAATGCGGTACTAAGTCCTTCAATTTTGACATCATGATTTTTTTTCTGTGACTGTATGCGTATTGAACGCAAAACGCAAGTATTTAAAAGCATATGCGTTACCTGTTACTATGAGTCGATGAAATTTTTATACGAAAGTCACTTTAAATGTCACTTTAAAAAAGAATCATTCCTTCTTGAAAATTAAAATTGACATTACTAATACTTAGGAGTGCTATTTGTCACAGTGCCAAGAAAAATCTATTCCAATGTTTTTAGTTATAAATATCCAGTTATACAAAAATGACTACTACCAAGAAATGTTTGCATCTGTCATCGTATAAAATCGACTAAACGGTCCCAAAATCCGCAAACACTTTACTTTCCAAGTCAAAACTTTTGATCATGACTTTGTCACCAAAGTGCGTTTATTGTTCCTACTTCGCTTTGTTGAAAGCATTCTTTTGAAAAAGTGACAGAAGCACTCACTGAACTTTTCCTTTTTTCAAATGACAAAAATAACGTAGAAAATCTCGTAGAACTCGCTCAGGTATCATTAAATTTTAAACTGGTTGATTTTGATTGGCAGGTAGACTGCATTGAATACTTGTCACAATCCTATGCCGGTGTTGCTGCTTTTATTGTTTTCAGACGCGCCATCCTTTTCTCTGCATCATCATTTTTACTCTTTTTCCACTAGCAAGAAAAAAGTTGCATCTTTAGTTCTCGAACTTACACTGTCTTCTTAGAGGACTGTACCAGTTAATGTACAGCTTATTAAAAATTAGGAGACTCTGAGCCTCTTCAAAAATTGTGACGTGGCAGAGCAGAAAGAGAAAAAAAAGAGAGAGAACTGCCAGTTTAAAAAAAGTGAAGGGAACGGCCAAATTCATTTTTACACACGTAATACCATAAAACCAAGCGCACCAAAAGAAAGACTAGCACATGTCAGCATAGGAGAGGGCATAGGCATTTTAAAACTTTACTGGCCGCTTAGAAATAGTAACTTATTTAGGCATTACATAAAAACGCTAGTCATAAGTTTTAAATTGGGAAATTAATTAAATCGTTAAAATCCCTTTGCTCCCGGGACAAACAACTTTTGCAAAAGTAAAAAAAAAAACACTTTGTGAAAGCTGTAAAAATGGTTAAGTCCGAATTGGAGATGGTTACAAAAAATCATTATCCCTTCCTACACACTTTTATTTTTCCACGTAGTACATTTATGCGCATAGTACATGCACAAATGTTTGCTATCTTTAGTTCACCAGCAAACTACATTACTTGTTTAAAGCCGCCTGTCCAAATAAAGCCTGTCCTCTAACACTTTTCGGCGATGATGGTAGTGCTGATGTTAAAATCTGTTGACATTGATTGTAATGGTACCATGCTGCTGTTGCTGCTTCAGTCCGACTGACAGCAGCAGTAGTAACAAGAATAATCCTTTATAAAAATAATTTCGCTCAGCAAATTAACACTTTTTTTTTTTTTGTATTCCACAAGGGATTCAAGGATGGAAGAAATAATGGAGCGTCAGCAGACGGAGTGGATCTTGTTCTTGAAGGTCCAACAGAGATACCACAAGGCGGCTGGGTTTCATACAAAATGAAAGTCTATCTTAATCACTCGTGTCAATTTCAACTGAGGCTGGAACCACTACAGGGAAACGAAATCCAATACCAGGTACAATTTAGCCTACTTTCTTTCACCATTTGTTAAAAACTTCTAGATTTCCTACTAACCTTATTGCCTCTTTTTTACTTTTTATCGTAAAACGTCATAAAAGTACGTTGAAAGCTGTCACTTTTATTACATAGCAGGAATCGGTACCAAGGTTGCATGTTCTTCGGCTATTTGATATCAGTATGTGCTAACTTTCTCAGAAGGTTTAGCAAAATACAAATTCAAAAACCACTGAGGCCCTTCTGGTTCCTTGAATTCATTTTTTTTCATTTCTAATATCTAATCCCTTGAAAAGGATATAGAAACACACAAGTAGGTAATGCTGCTAGGTTTACTTCTTTGTAAATAATCAAGGAAAAGTTTAGTGAAAGTGAAAACCACAATACTTGTATGTTTAATTCTTCTGTATTTACGCGCATCACCTGTAAAATAAAGACTAGAGGTTTTGGGTCAAAAATGGAAAATGTGGAACAAATTTCATGATTTCAAATAAGAAATTTCATATATGAAATATTCGTGGCTTTCTTTGTTCTTTACCTTTATTATGATAGCAAAAGGATTAATTTAATTTACCACTTCACAACTACAATGTCAGCCACAAGACAGCCTTACACAACGGGGAAATTTAATTTTCTATTACTTTATTATCATTATTTTATTAGAGTTTTACTGTTAATAATAAACAAGGCAGTAAACAAAGTCAAGTAAGTAGCCCATACGATAAAGCTGGTTAACTTCCTTATGCAAAAACTTTCTTTTTGTTGTTATTATTTTATATCACAAATGCCATTAAAGCTGCGTGCAATGCCTGCCAAGGAAAACTTTCAAAATATCAAGTTAATTTATTTATAGTGCATTTGCATTATTCTTCAAAGCTTTAAAGATCAAAACTAGCTTAGTTTAGCAAAGCACATGAAATATATCCATTTATCATCATCCACACATCCATGTTGCAACGATAGAAAATGGTGTATCTGGATTACTCAACTCTGTAACTGTTGTGACAGGTGTTTTTCCACAAAGTCGTATCATTTGAAGAATGAAAAAGAGACAAGGACGAGTTGAGATGTTGGGAAACTGTATTCATATTTAATTCACTGGTCTTGCAATGATGGAACCATGGGATATGAGCATAAATAAAAAATTTAACGAGTAGCAGTTTTAGCTTGTTTCTATCTAATTTTGCTGATGCAAACACCAAGATAAACTTACATCTTACACATGATTTTTAGCATAGATGTAAACTATAATAATGTATGCTTCTGTTTAAACAGCCAGTTATGTAGATATTTTATGACGATACCTTGGCTTTATTATTTCATCTAGCTAATGGGTTTTGAATGGTATGGCGAAGAGTAACAACAACGTTAAATTTTTCACGTGCCTCTAATATAATAGCATGCATTGCATTTCAGTGCATTACTTACATTAAATTGAATTTCTTTCCTCAGGATACCGTTTCCGTTGGCGATATTCGGATTGTGGACATTGGAAAGCAGTTTTCCGCTTGTTCCACGATCCCAAAAAAGGGAGGATTCCGGGTAACTTGCCGGAAATTAAATGGACGGAAAGGAGACTACTGTACTGTGGAATCTCCTGTTATGCGTTTCTGTTCAACACCAACAGCCACCAAAGAAGCATCCAAAACTCTTCATAATAGTGGCGGGGCAAGGGAAGGAGGAAAAGGTACGTAGATTCATATATCTATCCACCACTTTTTTATGACTTGCCATTATTTACGTGTTATTTTCTTCCTTAAAAGTCACAAGTTATTTCTTGTGAAGTATATTTTATTTAGTAGGAAAATACAAACATAAAGAAGCACTCGTACAATCGTTGTATATGTGTATTATATTAGCTGTGCAGTAATAATAAGTGTTTTATACATAAATATAAGAACATCCCTGTTATTTATGGTGCACCACTGACCCAGATCGGACTCGGGCATTTAGTCATAAATATCGTAATACTTCTTAACACAAAATATTATTATGCCAATATATTATAAGCGTGTGTGTGAGAGAAAGCACAGCAGGGATGCAGACTACATAAAAAGGTATTGGTGGAGGTAACATGCAGTTCCCAGGATATGAATAATGGAGGTATAGTTGCATTTCTTTCACAGGGTCTCTTCATATGACCGTATTACTCTGATGATGATGATAATAATAAACTTTGCACGGATGTGTACAAGTAGCTAAAGTGTGCGCTGTTTTATAAGAGAGGCAGAGTAAAGTTTCATTAGAACACCGCAGACATCTCTGGGACAAATTAAAAGTTGTGTAAATTGTTTAATTTTGACCGCTGACATGGTCGATCATAGCAACTAGTCACTATTTCATCGTAATGAGTAATGACACTGGCATTGATGCAAGGTCTCACCCCCCATCGACCTATACAGGTCATACTTGGTGGTGAAGTGGGCATGCATAGTACTATGTGCCATACCGCTAAGTTTGTTCGAAATCAATCCACGTGTTGTCAAGTTATCTCGTCCGCTGACAGACAGACGGAATAAAGTTCAAAGTAGCTTTTGATATATACAAAAATGGAATTATATATGTTCTTTGTGCATTTTTGCTAAATTGGTTTACTTTCCATTGTACTTGTGAAAAAGAAACGCACACAGCAGCAGGTAAAAGTAATGAAGAAAAAAAAATCTGGGAAAAAGTCTCCATATTAATTCATAAAATATCCATTAAAATGTAAATTCTTTCTTGTTGTAAGAAAGACGTTGGACGGGAAATAATAAAAGTAAAGTGTGTCATCCCTACAATTTTAACGGCTGTTACTACTGCTGCACTTAGACACCCCTTTTATCCATTCACGGAAAAGTATAATAAAAAAGAAAAAAAAAATGAATTGAATTAACAGTAGGATCGGATACAGTTTGCTGTGTTTAGGAATAATAATGGCAGAGAAAGTTTAAATTTTAAAGGATAGTTTCAGTGGTTAACTTTGTGTAGATTCCCATTAGGTATATGGTATATTGCCCACTTAAGAAATTACAGGAGTCCGTGGGGCAATATAAGACTTTAATTGGTATACTTTTACTCTCCTTAAGTTAGTTGCATGGCCTTGCCCTACATGATGGCACAGAATTTAATTTAATTTTCGGGAGAATTTGAGATCACTACTTTTGTACAGTGTTCGTATCCATCTCATCTGTGTTTCGTAAAAACTTGAATGTAAGTAAAATTCAAAATGGAGAGAAAAAATTGTTTTCTAGGAAACTTTAATTTTATTTGTAAACATAATAATTAAGTACAGGTGAAATAGAAAAATTGGCATAGTATGAAAACAATCAACGTATTACATTTTTTGGTGATGAATTGAAATTTTCAGCTTTCTAATTTTGGTTTAAAAAAAATTGAGTCGGTTATTGTGCCTTTTTAAAATGGAGAAAAAATTATCTGATGGAAGTAAACACACAGTCTTATGTCGTGTGGTGGTGGAAGTACATTGGGAGAAAATGTTTTGATTATATTCCTTTTTGTCTGTTTTGCTGTCTGCTAGGTCGGTAGTTTTTCAGCTTTTGCAACAGCTGGACAGGAAAAAAATGTTATTAGAAGAAGGCAGGCGAGAAGAGAGAAAAACAGATGGAGATCATAATATTTGAATGTCTAAAAATCAAAAAGAGTTAACTCTCGGCGTCTATTTTTTAGGTTCCTGTCTCAATCTATGTATTACAGAGACAGGCTGCATAATATGGGTTGTGTATGCGGCAAAAAGATTTTTGAGGACAGAAGCACGAAATAGAGAGAGAGAGAGAGAGTAATTTTGTGTTCAGGAGAAAAGCGACAAAAACACAGTAATCTGAATCGGAGCAGTGGTGGGGATGTAAGATGAAAATATGGAGTCTATATATCTATTTTCCCCTTTCATTCATGTCATCCCGCATATGGCTCTTTTAGAGAATACGTTACCGCCATCATCATAACCAGCTTAAATCTTCTTTGAATAGAGGCACCAAAAACCAAGAGTATAGTTTTTATATTGAACTAGTAGAGTAATAAGTTGCCATATTAAAAGCCGTCATTTTTTCTGTCATTGGCGGTTCTCGCCTTTTTCTATCTTTATTCAATTTTCCTTCAGTTCTACATGTTCACTTGGTTTCAATTCAATTTTTTGTTCTAAAACGCGATGAATAAAACAGTGGTCAAAATTAAAGGCTGCGTTGTGGAAAGAGTAGTACCCTACATATGTTCACTGTAAATAAATTGAAACATACGTATTTGAAAGGATACACAGTAAAAATATATGGAACCTACAGCCGAACATTAGGTGGTTAAAATAGTTATCCATTTATCAGACGTTTAATAAAGTTGTGTTCATCCACATTTTACTCATATTCTTATGCATACAAATTGAAAGCAAAAGCGCTCTAGATGTACGTCATATCATTTTTCTCATCTGATGCATGAATGCATGTACATTGAATCTAAGTGTAAATTCTCAAAAACGTTTATTTTTTTAATTTTAGAACTTCTCAAAAAGCTATTCTAATTAAATTTGACTTGCAACAAAGTAGATAAATGTTGAGGCAAGAATGAAAGAGCATAAAAGATCCATTTTTCTTCTCCACAGTTTGTGCACAAACTTTATTGCAACCTGAATGTCAGAAAATAGTATTATACAAATTTAAAATGGTTTCATGGAACACTACATATTATATTATGCTTATTACTGTGTTCTTCTCTCCTACTCCTACCTGCATGCATGCAGTTTTTCAACATTATTACTTGTATTATGAATGTTGAATGTTGGTGGGGTTTGTTGATGCTACACCTCGCAATTTTTTATAGAATGATCCTATTAATATTTGCACGGAGAAAGGATAGAATAGGAGAACACACAATTATTAATCATTTATTCTGGCAGAAAACATTGGGTATTTATTCCTTTAGAATGGCATGCCATACACTATCCTTCTATTCTTGTTTGTAAACAGGGAGCACGCATGGAAGCAAAGAACTGAAAATATAAATGACTAGAACTTATATGCTGAGTCAGCTATTTTCCACCACCAGCATCATCAGACCAAAGATCTTATTATTACGAAAGATGAAAAGTACCTGAAAAGGTAAAATTATTTGTAGGTTGAGCTATGATGGTGCATTCTCAGAGAATATGATTTTTTTCATATAGCTATCGTACACGTTTTTGTCTCTTTGTGTATGATTTTCTCTGTGGGAATTTCGCTTAAAATTTTAATATGTTCTTTAACGCGACAAAACTTACGATGATGACGTGGGGAGGTGGAGGAGCACGATGATAAGGTACAAGATAACGAAAAAGTGATACGATAGAATGCATCGTGAGAAATATCATTTCAAAAATTAAAATGAAACGTGAAGTATAGTTGAAAGAGGAGTAGGGTACATAATAACAGTTATGTAATAATATTAGCATTTTCATGGAATAGTAAAGTAAGCATGTAACGACCAATACTAACTTATGGAAGCTGCACACGTGTATACACTAGTATCTTTAATGTTCAAAAGTATTGTGGAAGAGAATGAGGATATGGATATGGGATACGATAAAAATTATTATAATGATATACATAGTCATAAGTTATGACATTGGAGTATATTGACTGATTTTGTTGGATGCGAAAGGTAAAATTCTAGGGAATATACAAGTGTAGTGCAAAGTGTCATAGATCGCTAGATTTAATTTATTTTCTCATTCATCGTCCTTCTGCAGAGATCATAATGAATGTGAAGGGTGGGATAAAATGTAAGCGTAAGGAGGGCAACTGATATAATATTGAATATAGACAAGAAGAATGGGCGTACTATATGGGCTCTCACTCCTACCACTGCATTTTGTGACTATTTCTCTATTTTTTTAGCAACTTTTGAATAAATAAATAGCAGCGCCCTAGAATAATTGTAATAACTGCAGGGAAGCTGAACCCAATGTTGGAATTTTTGTTGTTTGTGATGTTAACGAACAATTCAGTGAATGAAAGAATACCAGCAATGCTTTAGCCCAGTTGGCAAAGTGAAAGAGAGAGAGCTGCAAACTTACTGAAATCTCTTTGATATTATTATCCATGCCATTATATCACTACTTTTATTATTATTTGCGTGTTTTTTGTATAGATGAGAAATACAAACGATATTGCCTGGTGTGTAACAGGGTAAAATAATGCGGGAAATAAATTCTGTGGATGAAAGTAATGTAGTTTAAATGGCATGGGGGAAGTACAATGCCATGGTATTTAATGTGTGAAGTAAACATTGGTGCATTACAGGACACAGGATTTTATGAAAGCTTCGTCGGGTTACCCACAAAAAATAGAATGTAGAAGGGAGTCAGTAGAAGAGAGAGTGTGGGAGAATTGTGGATTCACAATAATAATAATACTTGATACGGGGAGCCTTTTTAGCGGTAGAGAAAGTTAAATCCGGCACATTTAGTGATGAAATATAACTTCCTCATTTCCCTTTTGAACCTTGCTTGCTGAGAGAGAGAGAGGGGGGAGAGAGAAAAGAGAAAGAGTGAATGAATGAAAAGAAAAGTAAGAAAGACAGTGTACCACCATCTCACACACCACCACAATATCATCGTCGTCGTCGTCTGCCAACGATGCTTGCTTTAGAATATAAGTATGTGTTTGTATATCGTCTACTTCTTCATCTTCCTGGTAGTAGTTTGTTGTTTGAAATATACCTCTTTGTGTGTAAAGTGACTGGCAAGACAAGTTTTCTAAGAGAAGGCAAAAAGTGTATACCTTGTCTATATGTGCCTCTTCTTTATTGTAACTTTTCTAACGACCGGATGTTTATACTGCCTCTCTGAATACCTCAAGTTTCAGGCAATTTTGCTTTTTATTTAGTCATCAGCATGCCCATTCAAGGTTTATTATGATATTTTATGTCTATGTAAGTGTAGTAAATGTTATGAAAGTTTAATTTCGAAGCATTAATAATGCAGAGAAGAATTGCGTCAAAATAGGAATGAGGAGAAGACGTAATGTAATATTCTTCTTTCTTGCTTTCTCTCATTTTTTTGTACACGTGTGCGAAGATGGATGTAGTATGAAAGGGAGAATTCACAATCTAAAAATACACACGCACATAGAAACCCGGAAGAAAGTGGAAAGGACAAAAAATTATATCCGAAGAAAAGAGAAGATCGGAGATAAAACATATTATTATCGTTATTCATATTATTATTAAATATTTCTATTAGTATGAAAGGAAAACAGATATATCAATCTTCAAAATTTGCCTAAAAATAAATAAATACATATATACTCAAAAATGATGATGCTGCTACCTTGGTAAAGTTGTTGATGATGAAGAAATGAAATGAACATCCAAATTAATTTCGAAAGAAGATGAACGGCAGGAAGGACAGAAAACTCAAATGTTACCAGTAGATTAACAAAAAAAAACAGCAATATTTGTTCGTTTGTATTTACACGGCTTGACTTTCGTTCTATCTTGTTACGCAAGGCCTTATACAAAGATGATGATTATATCTGTGTAGATTTTGGAAAGGAGTTTGCCTTAAGAGGATAAATTATAATGAATTCCACTTAATCGTCATATCAACATCATCCAGTTAGAAATGGTCAACAAGAAAAGTATTATTACTCTTTTGATTATTCATCATTTATACTTTATTTACAAAAGTAATGTGCGTATAAACTTTTGAATAGAACTGGCGTAGTAAGTACTTTTCTTTATTCTTTTTTATTTGTAACTCTTTCTGTTCTAGTTTCTAATTAGAAATTCCGACGAAGCAAACACTTATTTCATTTTTCTTTTATTATCGATCTGTTGTCACGTTAAATTCAGAAATGAAAATCTAAATTATATAAATCTTGTTAAATCTCAATGTGAACATCACATTTTTTGAGTCAAGCAAAACTTGTCAAGTTACGTTGTACAATTTTATTGATATTTTGCATGAAATTTTCATTAACATGAGAGAACACCCGAATCGCAGAAATGATAATAATGCTTCTCTATAATAAGATGAAAATTTTTGTAGTATTACTATAGAGTACAAAGTACAATTAAACTTAGCAAAATAACAGTTTTGAAATGAAATCAGTTTAAAAGGAGAAATCTTTTCACAAAAACATTGAATAGCGATTATTATTATTTGGCTCTTGTCATTTTTATAAAAATAAAGCTGAAAAGCCATTGTATCACTGCTCGTAATTTAGTAAATTTTTATCTCAAAATGGCTCTTGTATATTGAGGGCATTTTTTTGAACTGAATACCAGTCCCATGTTTCCATGTAATATTGTTAGTATTATTCATAAGTATCATTTAATACAATAGTAATAGAACATACAATTAACAGTAACGGTAGACTTTATTAACTTAAAATGCTATAAACTACATTTTGTTTCTATCTCGTCATGAGTGCTCAATGTTTTGTTATTTGATAAAAATATTAATATGAATGTGGCTTCTGCTGGAACGAGTGGAAAAATCCATTATCTCACATTTTAGTGATTTTTTTTGCGCATTAAATTAAATTTTACGTAAATTTTCACATTTTCTTGCTCGACAGAATGTTTTTAGTTTTAAGTGCTTCCGAGAAAGAGAAATAATACCCATACTCTTTCTGGTTGAAAAAATTTCAAATCAATTTCATGTTTGTTTTATTTTTATGGATTGCTCACTACTTGCCGTAATGACGATGATGAATGCTGTGTTTGCGAAAAATGTGAAGTAGAACATGCATGTTTGCACAACACTTGAGAACCGAGAGAGAGACAGAGAAAAGACTTTTCATCATTTAAGTAGACTACGTGACTACTTTTATGTAACAAGAATGTTGTTGTTGATGATGATGAAGTATTATGGCAAACAAACAGTTGAAATTGAATGCACAGTAAAGTAAAATTGAAGCAAAGGGATGACTGTCACTCTTAAACAGAATGACTTCATACGATGATGATGAGGATGATGATGATGGTTACCAAGTCATCATCAACATCATGATGGAATGGATCATTATGAGAACTTGAATCGTCGTCATCATCATCATCTCATGGTTAAATGGAACTTGTGTGAGTGTGTGTAGTTGCGTGTGCATGTCTATGATGTTACGAGAAAAGAGACGAGAAGTAGATCAAGCATATTTTTAAAACAAAGAGACCACTTCACTTTTTGGAAAGTATAACTCTAAAGCTCACTTTACTTCAAACACAAGTAGTTTTCCAGTTCAATTTAGGACAGCATTGAAATAAATGTATGTCGCATTTTGTTTGTTGTCGATATAACTTTTAGTATCTGCATGCATGAATTACATGGATGAAAAATCAGTGTGCATCCACTACTTTCTACTCGCCTTTAAATGGTGAAACAAGGAGAACAGCACGTTAACCATCAAAAGGCATAGTAATAATGTGTGTAAAAAATTAAATAGCATGCGTTATTATTGTAGGTTGATTTCCTCGAAAGGAGGACGGAGTACACAGGAGTTTCTCAAAGTTCAAAGTTAGACAGGACGTATAACACTGCTACATCCCATCATTTATCTCGAAAGAAGCGTATATGGCCCACAACTGCCAAAGTAATTTCGGGCTTACTTGTATAATGCAAACATAATCTTTTTTAGTCTTCCTTCACACGTCTTCTTGTTGTTCACATTCTTTTGTGGTTCCTTTTTGCTCTCTCTCTCTCTCAGTTTCTATCCAGCTATTCAACAGTCTAAACTATGCACTGCGTTTTCGAGGCCTGTTAATGTGATAGAAAATAAATGAAAGATAAAAACAATGACATAGTTAATAAGATACTGTTACTGATTTCAAAGCAGAATCTCTTTCAAAGAAAAGGGCGTCATCTTGTTAGGTGCCCGTTTTCGCATGACCATGATAATGATGTGCAAGTTTTGCAAATATTCTCCTTGTTACTGTTACTTCGTGAAATAATGGAAAATGAGAATTATTGCATGCAAAACTTCATTTCATCTTTTGGCCATATTTTATGCATGATACATGCGGGATAGTATTAGTATATGTTACAAGCTATAGTCTTCCAGACTGGGCAAATGTTTGAAGAAATTATGTTTTCGTTCTTGTTTTTCCAGTGTTTTTCAAAAGTATCATTATGAAAGGAAATATAGTAGTTCGTTCCAGAAATTTCCTCTATAGTGCAAATATATACTTACTTACATAGTTCTCATAACAGTCTGCTTTCTCGAAATGTTTGCATGACTTTTGCAGTCAACAAATTATTCCAGGAAATGTTTTTGAGTACAACTACAAACTAAAAATATTATCGTCATGTAATCAATCCATATTTTGTTACATATGCATGCGTGTTGCGACGTAACTTATTCTGTTCTTAAATTTGGAGTTCAGCAGATGCACAAATTATTTTACATTTTCTTCGGGTTATTCCTTTCACCTCATTAAAAATTATGTACATATTAATATTACATATTCTATTATTTTTTTTGATTAAACTGTCTAAAAGTAAAAATTGCGAAAGGATATGTCTGAAACAGCCAAGGAATTCACATACCTACGCAAGCGACATACCCTTTCATTTAAAGAAAGTTGTAATTAAGCCAATTATCATTTATACTCGTCCTTATTGTGCAGTAGCTTTAAACTTTTAAAAAAATACAAGATCATTTAAAAAAAAATAGCTGTATAGCAGAAAACGAAAGTCAAAGTCAAATATCAGCATGATATTAACATTAGTTAAATATCGGCTACTTGTCGTTTCTCTTTTTACAGTGTTTAATTGAATATAATATTAAAAACTCAATAAAAAACGAGCATTTTATAGTATACATA
>JAQIWN010003118.1:0-13860 GCA_034699025.1 Entomobrya cf. arborea Gr-Col-00668
GATTAATGATTGATTAGTTGACTTTTGTTTTAGAACTATTGTTCCCTGCCGGCGAAGCCGGCTCATAACTTTCATACCATGTATTGTGAATTTATGTTTTAAGGCAGTTTAAAATAAACAAAGAAGCATTCCTACATAAAAGCAAAGGTTTTTTTTAAAGAATACGAAAATGCACAAAGTTCGGTACTATTTTTTGTAATTTTTCTGTTAAATACGAAGTAAAAAATACGTAGGTACAGTCTGCGTGTTGAAAATTACTGACTGGTACTGGTTGTTGACTGAAGTTAGAACCTTTTCTGTTATTGTTTTTAGGGCAACCTATGTAATCATCATTGACGTAAAGTAAAGTCACATTTCTCTGGAGCCTTCTGTTAAAATGCCCAGTAGGAACTGAAAAATACAAAATAATTAATTTGGTTTTTTTCTTTGGGCATGGTGCTTCACACTAGTCAATGCTTTCCGTTCTTAAATACATGTGATGTGTGCTAAAAACCAGTTAAAATGAAGGAAAAAATCTACTTTAAAGTAATAATATTTTATAAATGCGCTTTTGCTTTGAAGATAAGAGTAATCTGTATGCATTGAGAGCATTTGTGCATGCTACTCATGAACTACTTTTATTGACTTAATGGCAATCATAACTGACCATAGTCCACATACTTATTAAAGATTTAATGGGCTCAAATGTCACCGCCGGCGATGGAATCACCATTTTTTAAATGCATGTCGATTACGATAGTCTTTTTTCACGTAATTTGTACCCTTCCATTCAAACCTCCAAATTTTTATAGGTTGGCACTTCACATACTTGTATTACATGCCCGACCTTTTTTGTTTGATTGACCTCCCAATTCAATCAGCCAAGCAATTTGCAAATACTGACCTGTTTTATCCTCTCTTGTCACTACTCAACTCACCTCAAGAAAACCAAGCAATATTTTATGAGATGGTGGCAAAGGGTAAGGTGTTTTGACTGGCTTGGCGTATTGACTGGCTTGGCGTATTGACTGTTTTCAACAAATGGAAGGTTTGTTTGTTCTACTCCTTGATGAGTTATTAGTCTACCAGAACTTAAGTCATATATCATACACGCGTTGCACACGTTGCAGTTGAAGTTAAAGATATGATGAATGTATTCTGCTTTTAAACTAAGCATTTTACATGCACTATGTTTTCATGAATGAGTGATTTACGGATTCTCAAAGAAAAAATGCGACCACGATCATACCAGGCCAGAGGCCGTGCATTACTTCACTTCCATTTCATTGCTCAATTTTTGTCCAAGCAAAAGTAACAAAACGTCTGCAATACCGGAAATCTCCTTCTACCAATCACTAAAAGTCCCACAGAGTACAAAGTACAAATGAGATGAAACTCTGAGGGAAAGCAAAGGTGAAAATTAAGCATTAAACATTGCCTTGCTTGCTGGTGTGATTATAGTGTTGCGTTAATGGCTCCCTATTTTCCAGACACCGCAGATGTTTATGAAAATCGATTTTTTAAGGCGAAGAAGCAATGTGTCATGTCCATGTCACTCATGATTATGATATCATATCGTCGTATCAGTAAATAAACGTCATTGTTTTTTGTATAGCAATTTTTATATAGTACCATATTTACTTTTACTACGTTGTGCTGTGCTTCGAGATGCAAGTTTCAAATGACTGAGTTGCTGAGTGTACAGCGATCGACGAAGTTTTGCTTTGTGGCGTACCAAGTAAAGTGAAAGGACCTTTGTAAAGCTAAAGGAGAAAAGTGATGACAAGATAGCTTGCGCGGAAAGCAGTTTTTTATCGAACATGTTTGGTAGAAGGACTGTCTTATCATGACGATAATTTTAGTGCTATGCAAGGTAGAAGTTAACTCTAGAATGACCCCAGTTCAGGGCAAAGAGGCCTACACCACCACCCAACTTAATGCCATAACATTACATGACTACATAATCTATTAAGGTTAGACTTTCGAAAAAATTGTATGGATTTGGAGGAGAGGATGATTAGATCTGAACTCGAGGTCAATTCATTTTTTCGAATAAAAAAATGGACAAAAGTAGAAAACAATATTGTGAGTCATGAATGTCGGGATTTGTATTTTGCTTTCACATTTCTTTGTTCAAACTCAGCTATCACGTGTACAACGAATGGAATCGGAGGAACGAAAAAATTATCCGTGCACTTTGTCACACGCAATCAAGTCATGAAAAGGAGCAAAATCCTGCCCATGTATCCTTTTATACCCTAAAAATACTGTTTTGCTATGACTAGTTATATCCAATTTCCTCCAAAAAAAATAAGCTTTTGAACGAATGAACTGTTAATTAAATTGTAATGGGATTAATCCCTAAATAAATATGAGAATTTAGCAAAAACAGAATCAAAATAGAACTTTTTCTTAACAAATCTCATATTTTTATGAAATACTATTTTTCAAAAAATAATTACTATTTACACTATAATGGTTAGGTACATAAGAAAAGTATTATTGGATGGTTGCATGTTTGAGGTGTGTTTTGTTTCTAGTTTCCCCAAAAAAATGTACAGTTAGTAACACAGTGTTTTGCTCTATATGTATTGCAATTCGCGTTGAGTGCACCTATTCATTTGCTACTAATTGGTGCTTAGGACCCCGGGTCGTCCTTCTTTCCTTGGTACCTATACGCATAATAGTTACAACGCAATGCTTACTGACGAATGAAGGGTGGGGGAATTTCGGACGTTGCTCATTCAGTGAAGAAAGTTGAGCTGAGTAGTCAACCTTCTGAAACTTCCGTTCAGATAAAATATTCCGTGTACGTATAGGGAATAGGAAAGGAAACAACGTTTGTATACGAAAATATTTTTATATTTATACGAAGAAGCAATTATAATTAAGTCAAGTTTCGCTTACTACATTCATAAAAGTAGCAAAAACATAAAGGTTAAATGAAGGTCCATTGGCATTTCCTCAACTTATCTGGATTAAAAGTTTGTCTGAAATTTTATAGGTGCTTTTGTTTTGTTTCTTGAGTAAATTTTTAAGCAAATAATATGCGAGAGTGCGAATGTATAGGTATTTAACTATTTTGTTTATTTTTAGTTTTATAGATACAATTACGCTAATTTTTTGCCAACAATAATCCAACTTTGTGGTGACTTTGGAATGGATGTTGTGTCAAAAAACATCATCAGGGAAAATGAATGGCTCATTAATTTTCATTTTGTGAAAATTATCTCCTGATTTATTACTTAGAGGAAATGACATTTTAACATTAACATCAACCTTATTTTATTGCCTGTTATTAAAATATGCATGCATGCTTTGGACTCTTTCCATTATTACATTCCTTTTAGGTGTACTGACAAGTTGGATTATAACTGTTACACACGTTAAATCAGATTAGTATTTCTGTCAGTCTGATAAGTTTTAAATTTGTAGTCCAAATCTATAGCTAGTGGTTTTTTACTCATGTATGGACGAATGTAATGTAACTGATGTAGCAATCCGATTTCACGATGACGCACATTTTTTTGAAATTATGAACTATTGCGCTTATGGATTAACTCTGGTCATGAATTTTGTACCGAACTTTAGCAACTTAGGTCTACCATAATGTGAAATTTTCTTTTGTTGGTTGTAAATACATTAAGTATGTAGCAGGCTAATAATAAGCACTATGAAAAATTTATGCCAGAAATGAAAAAAGCTCACGAATACTAGACCTCGTTTTTAACCCTGAGTCCTCGGAAGCATCCAAATTGCGTCCAAGTAGTATTTTGCAATGTAATGTTGCTGCTACAATCACTCTGCTGTCGATCATGCCGTTGTCATAAATATATGTATTTTTTTGTTTTGGTACAAAGCTATTCCCCTTGGAGTTGACCGATTTGCCAAGACTTCAATTCAATGGTAATCGCATAATACATATGAATACATTCAGTAAATGATGCGTTTAGGAAGGAACAGACCAACCCTTCAAAAACCATTATTATTCTTGTAAAGCCTTGTGACGCAAATAGGACGATCTAGTTTGTTTTCACCTTTTCAGCTTAAAATTGGAAGAACAAAAGTTTGACTAGCTCTCACCAATCAATCGGAGGAAATTGCACCAAAAGCATAAAATCTTCAATTGCCACACCAGAAATACTCACAAAAGTTAACCAAATTTATATAATAAACCTGCATACGAATATAGAATATTATTATCATCGAGACATCTTTACAAAGCATCTTTTTGCATTGATATCAGATCAGAATTAGGATGCATATGGTGCATAGATCATATCACGAACTAGTTCATTATTTTGTGAGAACGATGGCGGCATTCGTTTTGCATTTATTTGCATAAGAATCATGGTCCTTTTAACGCCCGTGGTCACTAACTTTTTTCAGTAATTTACCACATGCAAAAGTGCTGTGAAGCATTCAGGTTCACTAAAAGTAATCATACTCAATTTAATATAAAAAGGGCAACAAGAATAAAGTTTCATTCATCCCTTGCTTTTTACGACTGCCGAATAAAAAACTCATTTAGTTTTGGCAGTTCGAGAATAATATCATATTAAGTTCGACAGCACAGCGGTAATAATAATAAGTTATTACTTCTGGTCGTTTCCAGAAGAAAGCAGACCACCACTAGCTGTCGGTTCTTCCCCTAAGGAACGTGGCATTATATTATAGACGTGTCAGGTAAAAAAGGTAAACCGTTCACAACTAAAAAAGTTTGATGTGTAATGAAAGAATATGCCGAAAGCTCATGTATTTTTGCTTATACATATCTGATTATGGTGCTATATTATACTCATCTAAACATCTTAAATTTTATTGATTTATTCTATACTTCTACTTTCGCCAATCCAACACAATTCGATATATTCACAAAATTTGCTTGTCAAGTGAGAATTTCACTTAAAATGCGTGCCTACTTCTCATTCTTGTAAGCAATGCAATGTTCCTAATAATACATCTAGGAGTTCTTATTCTGTCCTAATTGCATTTTATCTAGATTAACTAAATAAAAATTTGTATCTAGTGGACCATATAGCAGTACAGAACACAGAGAATTCATAGCAGAGCAGAGACAAGCGACTAGGTGACATCCAACATTCAGATATCATCAATATTTCAATCAATCAGCTTTGAATTTGTGTGAGCAATCAAACTTAATACCAAAAAAGTATTTTGCCTTGCTGCCTTCCCCAACCAAGTTACCGGTGTAGTAGTAGGGGGCACCATTCACTTGACTAATATTCTCCCCATGACAGGAGACACAACGTTTTATTGCATTTTACATAATACTTTTATGTTTCTCCGAGAGAAAAAAAAAAGTTTTATGTTCTAATCCAAATACCCACCAACATCACTCAAACAATCATACTAATCCACCTCCTGTTGAGAATGATAATAGGATACAAAACTGTTAGCAGTTTCATCAATTCCATGGGAGAGGTCGCGTGCAATTACTGTGTTTATCATTATCAATATATGGCATGGCAGACTTGTACGTTCTGCTAGAGGAACAAATTATATATTATGGTGGCTAATATGATTACTTTCTTTTTTCCGCTTTCACCCAATTATTGGCGCTCATATTCTTTGAAAACTCATACGCTTTACTATAATTATAAGTGTTGTGATACTTTCTCTAATTATAGGAGAGAAAGTGAAGAAAGGGAGAAAGTTGCCGGTTTGGTGGGATGTATTAGTACAGCAAAGAAATAAAGCGAATTATTTTCTGGTCAGTGCCTTCAAGTAGTTATCTGGCTTCATTATGTCGCTTTCTCCGACGTTTTAGGTGCCGGTGAACTCTGCTCACTTTCTCAGCCTATTTCGTGATCATAACCACTATGTTTACATATGTAAATATCTACACAGACCCAGACACATAAGGTATAGATTTGTAGGAAGGTAAAGCAAAATGCATTGTGCTTTGGTTCTATTGTGAATAATATTAAGCCTGTAATTTGTCACTAATTGGTTTTCTTCGTCAACCATGTATGTTTTCAATCTACCTAATTTTTCTTTCAATCAAGTTACTTCACCGCAAACCACATTTATATATTGAACTGAAATAATGACAAAAACTACAGCGGAAACTTGAGACAATGAAATGAAAATAAATGATGATTATTGTTTTGCTTTTGGTCTGCAGTGGTGTCAAAAGAAGAAGAAAAACTTGTCTAAGAAAATTGGTTGGTAAACAAAGATAAAGGAAAGTTTTCATAAATATTGATAGTCTAATATTTTATGTTTACTTTAGTTATTTGAATGACACAGAAAGAAAATAGAACTATGAATTTATTACGTTGAAAGAAAAACAGAATAGGAATAAAGTTTTGAACTGTTATTTTACTGTGCGTGTTTTCTCAAACTTGAAATAAATATGTACACATTTTCGATATAAAAAGCTCCTTGAATGACAGACATTTGCATTTCCGTGTTATAATAGCTTTTACCATTGAAGATGATGGTGTGGTCAGCATAAAAGAAAGAAGTTTGTGATGGACATGTTGTCAAATGAGTATGATATTTTGTTCTTGTACTCTAAGAGGTGTAGGTACTAGTACAAGGTACAATGAAATTAATAACAATGTGAATTTTAGTAAACAAGTAGATATTTCGTAAACATTTAGCATTTCTCGTGATAGGTTATTATTTTCATTGTGTTTTTTTAAACAGACCACTCCATTTAAGTCCGTCATTTATGAAGAAATGTAGCATGTTATAATCATAAGGGTCATTACAAGGGTACGCCAGCATGGGAATTTGAAGGACATGTAAAAATTTGGGAACAAGGTAAAATATTTACGGGAATCTCTAAATTTCTACCAGAATTCCTTAGGTAAAATTTACCAAGTATAGCCATCAAGATCAAAAGACCCTTACTATTTTTTTAGGAATCAATTAAACTTAAAATGAATATTAACCATATCCTTACATTTATGCATACATGTATGTTTCTCGTAGGTACCGCTATGCTTGGGCTACAAAAGTGACGACAAAGTGGTTTTCAAGAAAATAACTCAGAGAAGTACTAGCTTTAATACTTTTCTAATGCCTTTTACTGCCATTCTGCCATGTTCCCACCTGTGCTGTACCATTATTAAGCCTTTGACCCACTTTCTTTAGGCTGGATTTACGACAGCTTTCCTATTGTAACTTAACGTCAATAATACATAGCACAATGGCGAAATAAAGAAGGATATTAGCGTTATAGGGAATAAAACAGGTGAAAAGAAATTAGCGTTCTCTATAAAAAAAGCAAACTGGGCTTTCTGTAGCATACACATCACATCACATTACAGATTACAGGTAAAAGTAACCTGTAGGTAGGTACCGCACTGCATAATGTACAGTTACGGCCAAACCAAACTTGACGTATGCATTTATGCGCTGATTTTCACATAAAAATAAATATTATGAACAAACAGTTTTTATGTTTGTGAAGTGTAGAGTTTTGAGAAAATTAATGGTAAAATAATGCACTGCGAAGGTATTATGGCCAAGTACTTTTTTGTTGTTTGTGAGGTTGCGTGCCTGAATTGAATAGAAGGTCATTTTGTAAAAACATGAGTATAGTCACTAGTTCTAGTGTCACTCGGAGGGAGAGAAGTGTCAAGAAATAGGTATATGTGTATAAACAATAGCAAAATGAACTTCAAAGTTGATTAGTAATATTAGCGCCAAGGTAAAACCCATTCCACGCATAAGTTTATAATTTACGAGCACAAATAGCGAAATAGCTACCGCTATTACTTCACTTAAATTAAAAAGGACTACAACGCAAAAAATAAAATAAACATGTTTTTATGTCTGCTAACTCGCAAAAAAATAAGGTGAGTTATTGAAGGAGAGCGACAATTAAATAAGATAATTTTTTTACCTTTGGTCAGTTGGTGAATACCCAGTTTAACCTTGGAAAAATTTCCTGAGCCGATTTCTCCACAAAATTTGTACAATCCGAGGATTTTCCCTTGACTCTTTTCACTCCTGTACTTGGGGTCAGTCTCTGTAAATCTTAGGAACTGCTCGTACGGGCTGACGTAGCCAACAAAGGAGCGTTGAGGTCGATTTTTAATGACGGGTATTGGAGATAGTGAGGAGTCCCCTACTCCCCTAGCTTGGGAGTGAGAAGCCATTAAGGATGAAGGTACACGATTTTCTTTGCCATTAGCACCACTACTGCTACTTTCACCAGCGCTTTTGCTCATACCCCGACTCAAATGAGGTTTAGGGGTATTCACATTGGTTTTGTTACTCCGGCTGCTGGAGTAGCCTGAGGAGGCATTCGATGAGGCGGCGGAAGTGGATGACACCTTTCCCGTCTCCTCAATCTCTGTGGCACATGCATCAGTCTCCATTTTGTTCCGATGATCTTCATTCGAAGAGTCACCACTCTTGCTTTCTCCTCCACCTCCCACCACTGTACTACATTCCTCCTGCTTATGGTTACTATTGTTATCCTTGTTCTCCGGCTGCTGCTGTTGGTTATCTGCCGTTGATAATCCTAGATGACGCTTGCTTTTGCTACTGCTTTCCTCTGAGCCTCCTCCACCACCCGAGGAAGTTCTAGTGTTTGGACTTCGTTTCCTGCTTACCGCCGATGATATTGTGGGGTTGTTGCTACTTGTTTTGCTGTTTTCATTTTGATCTTTACTACTTTTACAATTCTTTTGATCTTCTTCCCAATTTTTTGCTTCTGAGTTCTCCTTATCCTTACCACCGGAGGTAGGATTCGTCTCTACAAAAAGATAAAAGTGAGAATACAGTTAACAGTCAAAGAAATATCATGCTTACCTTACACCTAAAAACAATCATGCATGCGTGTCACGTTCATTACTGTGAGTTTGATGGATTGCCATTGGAATTTTATTATGTAAAAGTAAAATTCAATAAAAGAAAAAGGAGAACATAATATGAACATGATTTTCATTTTTGATCAAAACAATTTATATGACATAAATTATACATATGTTGCTTGTTAGACCATAACCACTTTCTTTTCAAGATCTATGATAGTGTGTCATAATAATTTTACCATTGCATTGTAGCATTGCAAACTAGTACACCTGTTATTTCATTCAATACTACTATGGAACATAAAAACTAACTTTAGTTGGTAGTACACCATTAAATTGTACAAGCCGTATAGCATGATAAGCACTCTAAAGAAGAAAAAAACTCATTACTTATTCATCACTGCGGAACACACTTTTTTACATTAGACCAAATTGTCTGACGAACAACAACCTACGTGTCTTGTCTACTTTCACTGCGTAAAACATGTCAGAAACAGACTAGTAATGATAAATAAAGTTCAACACAAATAAACTTACAACAAAAATAAGGATCTACTGACACATTGCTACATAGACATACTTCTTCCATAATTAAATTGCCATAAAATTCCAAGAAAGAAGGGAAAGTTGCATGTTCTAACTTTAATATAATTTTGACCTTATACTTTTACCTGAGTGAATGAGCGTATTGGTCAGTTAGTCTACACACTTGAATTAAAATCATGGTCAAGAATTTGGGAATATTTTAACGAAAACATTTACAATTATGAATATCCTTGTTAACCTATCACGAAATGGGCGTCACAAGTCACATCAGAAGTCAGAATCCTGCGTCTTTGTGACATAATTGCTACATAATGTATGAATTTATTTCAACTAATTATAATCCTTGTAAATAAATACATAAAATTACGAAAACTTTCTGGAATCCTCAAAATTGTTTTGGCTAACTGTATTTGTTAAGAATTTTACTGCATCAAAATGTGAAAAATGAGATGTACTATTTTGCCCTTGAATTTCAAGTAAAACGCTACAAGAAAAAACATGCAATATGGCAACAACTTCCGCTACCGCTACCCGAATGTAGGCAGTTAATGCAGTGTGCAATGCTGAATCTAAGTTCATGAATTTCACAATTTTGCTTACAACACAAACTTTTACACGTAAATTGAACAGAATATACTTACCGACATGCATATTCCAGCCGTCAATTTAATCTAATATTTTTATAGGAAATATACAAGATAGAAAACTGGAGAAAGAAAGTACGCAGTTATCTTTAAGTATGCTTCTCCTGTTCTGATGAACAATATGGAAATATACAAGATAAAAACACAACTTTTTTTAACTGACAACTTTTCGTGTTCAAATACAATTGATACGAAACTAAAAATAACCTTCCTGTTGTTATTGCACTACCTACTGACCACTGACATCAGAGGTTGTTTTCCTAAATATTGACACTATTAAATGAAATGATAGAAGACCAATCCAGTAATTGAATATACATATGTAGATTGTCCTTTTACAATAACGCAATTACATGAAATTATACTTGCAAGAAAACATTGCTTTTTCCAGCGACGACTAGTCGATTATATATTGTTTTACATATGTTGGCTATGATTCTCCACTACACCTTCAATTAATTATAATTCTGCAAATTATGAATGTTCCTTCTTAAATGTCTAATTTGTGGGAACACCATTTATCATTCCAAATTACAGACAGACAAATAGGTTTTTGGAAAAATAATGTTCCATATCACTCTTTCAATCAAGAATGTTTACAAGAAAAGAAAGACCAAGGTGAAAGGCTGTAAATTACAAACTAGTATGTTCGATGCTCACTGTCAAACTGACAAATTAGTCGATCGTCTACCCTACATACATATATATGTAACTCTTTTCCTGGGTTGTTCACGAGTTGTTTTATTGATTATGTTAAAAGCACACTGAAAATTAGATCTTGACCGGAAAAATACCTATCACACCTCAACTTTCTTTTTATGCAATGACCCTACAACGTGTGATGTTACATACTTTACTACTTCTGAAGTTTTCACGTGCCTAAGGCGTATATCTCTTGTTCTTACGAAATCGTCTGCTTAACACGTTTACGCAAGTTTAAGAACTTAATTAATTAATTAATTAATTTTCAAAGAAGTGTGCTTACCTGGTTCTTGAGATGGCTGTTTTGGGGTTGATTGCGACTTGTTACGGAAGCTCGCGAGTCGTCTTATTCCTTTGAAGGTACTTATTGGCATGGTTTACTACAAGAACTACTACTACTAAAGTGGTAGTGCCTTGGCTTTTCATTTAAATTCTATTAACTAGTCCAATTGATCAACTTCAATAAAAATTGACCTGCGGTCCCAGCTTCTTTAACAAGCTATCTCGTTTTTATTTGTATTAACGGAGAAATCGAAATCGTCTGTTTGACTGCTTTCACCTTTGAACAATCTTCCCAAAATGACGTAGAAAATGAGTAAATATAATTTAAACCCACGTCAATAGTTAATTCACGTACACATCAAGTCAAAAAATCTATGAAATTTCAGTACTAACGTATCATTATCATAGCAAACCGTGTTGCAATTTGTAATAACTTTCTCTTCAATTCTCCTTTTCTCAGAGACCAGGTACTTCCCGAAACTCACACGCTACAGGAACTTACTTAAAATGTCACAGTATCGATACTTACAATATACATTCATAAATTTATATTCATCAGTTTCAAACTATTATATTATCCGAAAACGAACTGATATCGACGTTACGACACACGTGTAAGAATCAGTAAGAATGTGTTTTTTATTTATACACCACCCACTCAAACTCCTTGAGAAAAAATATATCCGTCTTGTGAACCAGCACAAAAGACAGAATAGTCATTTCCTTACACTTCAATTGGTTCAATTTGCAATTGGTCGACTGCTAGAACTTTGGTTGCGCAATCATTAATATTCACTGTGTTTCCTTTTACCTGTCCAGCCTTTTTTGATATTTATTTAAGGTACGTATGACATGGCACGGCACACCATATCAAAGATATGCTAAAGATAATTTAATTGACTGATTTAATTTAGTAGCTTGATTTGATATGTATCCAATACACTGGGTTAATTACAATTCAATCTCCGTAGATTTCTAGTAATTTACTGTTTTCTTTATTCAAGTAGGTATACTGATCAAGACTATTAGAGGATAAATTAAGGTACGTGTTATGTTATGACATTTAGCGATTTAAAGATGATTATGTAATTAATCTTCTTCTTTTGCTTTGAATCTGATGCCTGCAGATCCTTTAGTCGGTTTTCTAGCGTTTAAAGATACTTAATTATGATGAAAATAACTTTGTTTTTTTTAGAAAAAGCTCGGTAGTATTTATTTAAGTATTTTATTCCCTCTGAAGTTTCCCAGTATATTCTATTATTAAAGTGAAACAGTGAAAAGAACTTGGATAGGATAAAAATGGATAAAAGAAAGTTATTGGTGAATAGGCTATTATTTTTTCTCCACTAGGATGATGATATTTTTGTGAAGTAAAGTAAAAATATGGCAAATGCGGCAAAAATTATTGGTGGTGTTTCCTATGTAAGTGGACAAGGTGAACTGTGTCGATGGGAGAGAATGCACCGGCACTTTCTTCTTATTTCTTAAACCTGAGCCAGCAGGAGTTGTTGTCCAACTGCTGCAATATTCTAGCTCCAAGTGGAAAAGTAAGCAGTAGGACAAAGCGACTTCTCCCACTTTACTTCAGGAGCAAAAAAATATGCAATATATTGGATTGGTTTTTGTGTGATGCTATGTGGTATGGCGATGGCGGATGACGAAAAAAGATGTTGATGATGATGACGATGAACATGAGCACTTCTTGTGAATTGAGTAGAAGAGGAAACGGAATAAAAGAAAGTTGGAGAAAATAGCCAAGTCAAGCCAAAGCCTTCCCATACAATTTTTGTAGTTTGGCAGGTGACGAATAAAAATGGGGAAAAGGCTTTGTACACAAAACAGCATTCAAAAATAACGTAATACACAATCGTGTACAAGTTTAGATTGCTAACGATGAAGATGGTGGTCTGGTGTGAGGTGGATATGCATGCAAAAATTGCCACTTTCTTTTCTTATCTGCTTTCTCCTATTTGCTTCTTTTTTTCTATATTTATCGTTCCTATTTATATTTGCATTTTACTTGGGAAGGAGAAGGAATTGCTGTGCTAATACAACAACCACACATGTAATAGCACTTATGTCTATGTCCAAGTGTTAAAAGCATGAATTGGTACTGCTTGTAAAAAGAAGTAATGGTAGGAACGAATATTGATGTTTCAAAGAAAGTTGAACATTACATTACAGCAGGTGTATTTGTACTTTTTACGTCACTCACTATTAGATTTTTGATACAGAACTTGCAATATAAAGAGAGAGAAAACGAGAGAGACTATTAGAGAAAAAGACTAACTACTAACCACACAGCACATGCAAGAAACCAAAATATTTTCCAACTCAAACTCCTAAGAACATGACCAGCAGACTCACATAGTCTGCATATGTTGCACTCAATTTTTATCACGTTCTTATTCCAATCCAGCCAATGAATAGATATAAGAATATGTAGAAAACCTTTATAAAACTGGTTATTGGGATTATCCAATTTAGGGTTTAGATGATTAAAGATTAAAGTGTAGTGTACTACTGTTGGACAATTACAGGGCGCAGTTGCGTTTTTAGGGAAAAATTTAAGATTACTTTCTCTCAATTTGTTCTAGAATGTCCTATTGAAATTTTTATTTAGAAAATCAACACGGCATAATATGGCATGAGTCGGAATCGGAATTGCGGTGTAAGTATTTTTAGAGTCAGATTTCAATCTAAAGAAGCTCTTCGTGTGTCCTAATGGATGCCTCGTGGAAACCGAAAGTTATAAAAAACAACGACAATGTTTGAAATTATTTTTTACCCTTTCGATATGAAGGTAATATGTAATATGGACTAGGTGAACATGAAAAGGAAAATGATTGATTTAATTCTATAAGATTTTATTCCGAAGAAGATCCGGCCCCTTGCAATAAAAGTGTAATAAA
>JAQIWN010003119.1:0-13857 GCA_034699025.1 Entomobrya cf. arborea Gr-Col-00668
ATATAGCTTATGAGAACAATATTTTTGTACCGTCATTACAGTGTATAATCCGTCGTCAGAATAACTCTGAAAATGTATCATTACTGTTCACACAAACACGATGACAACAAATGACTACAAGCGCTGTTAATAAAACAAGACCCTTATCGACAAAAGCAAGGTACAATGTATTGTTTAACAGTTAGCATTGATCAACAGTGAATGAAGTATGCGTTACAAAAGAAAAGAAAATACTTCGCTAATTACTCTTTTCCACAGACTTAGCTTTAGCTTCAGACTTGGCAACCGGCTGAAATACGAGAATGGATTAAAATATTTGGAACTCATTTCTTTCGAGCTTGCTTCCTAGCTAATAGGGTAGTCAATACATTGTCCAGCAAACATATTTGCAAGTGGATAACTCACATTAGTACGCGAGAAACGTTGGAACTCTTGTTAACACTTAAAACTACTTTGAACTCTATTATGTCGTTTAAACACAAACGCATGTAATTTAAACCCGGAAATCGTAGATTTAATGCTAGTTTGATTAGCTTTCAATTGGAAACTTTTTTCCACTACTTAATTGGACAGCACCTATAATATGATGCAGAAAGAAGAATTGATCTCATTATTGTATCACCCGGAGGGGGTCACCGCACCTTTCATTTATCATCTTCTTCTTCAAGGAGCAATTTGGTTGGGGAAAAAATACAGAAAAACGTATAAAACGGTATGCTATTCGGAAAAAGAGTAAGCAAGCAAGAGTACCTACCAACCTTAATAAGCTAGACATGTACACATTCTTCGCGTCTCACACATACGTACATACAAACAAGTTAGTCATGTCCCTCATCCACCATACACACTCTCGTTGTGTTACAATGCCTGAATGAACAAGCTTCCTCTCTCGTATTTCCCCAATGGGAAAATATAACAGTCGTTTTCTCCGTAAAAAAAGGTTGAAAGAAAAAAAGTTGGTGCAAAGAAAAAGAGGTTGATTTAATGGTGATGACGGTAGTGGTGGCGCTGTTGATAGTGCAGTACAGTGAAAGCACAAGAGAAGAAGGATGGAGGAGCATAATGAACCTTTCACCTTTCCTTTTTCCTCTGCATTCCCCAACAACTCATAAATGCAGTCAGTCAGTGCTAACTTTTTCAACTCAAGCATTCATCTGGGAACCAGCTGAATAAAGAAGGAACTCATTTTATGTACATAGACACGTATGCATTTCTCTAATGCTAACTACATAGAAAAACACTAATAGCCATATAGTAAGACTAGACATAGCAGTTGTGCTAACTTGGCTGGAGCTAGTAAGGTGTAAGCAACCAACCAGCCACAGTTAGTATTACTGTGGCTCTTGGGTGATTACTTCCCCAGAAAAGCCTCCGACATTTAACCTATCTCTATACTACTGCTGTACACCATCCATTCAAAAAGTACACACACTTTCACACAACCAGTCCACGAATGAAGAATGACGAAAATTATCAATGTACACATGCACGATAATATGTACATTACATTACATCCGTTATAATAATTACAACCTTGATATACCTATGTAAACTTAGGTCTTTTCGCTTTTATTTCTCTTTATAATACACACAAAAGGATGAAAAGCTCTCTCACCTCCGATGTTCCTCCACATCAAAATCCGGACTATAATCTTATGCCTTTGCTTTGTGATGTGTGAGAATAATTGTGGCAATAATGGTAGTGAAGCGAGAGTGATGCGGCTGATGGTGAAGATTATGGAGGAAATTGTGTAATAATGGCCTTGGGATTCATTCACAATTATCTTGTTACCTAAATTTGTCACGCGTGGTTTTTCCCAAAAGCTATTTTCTCTACTGTTGTACGTAATCATCATCATATCATTATTTTATGACAAGCTCTATGATTCTACGCAATGGTGGAGTGGATTTGGGGTTGTTAGTAGTAATTGGTAAGTTATAACTTATTATTATGTGTATAATAATGTAGCGACTCTTAAAAATCCAGTAAGATAAATGAGTAGTAAGTGATTTTGAATTTGGTGTGCATGATTTTTCATATGTAAAAATAAATTCTACTGGATATTACAAAACACACTTAAAAAGGCCTTAAATATACTAAACTCAGCATAAGACAAGCCAACAGACGGGGACACGACGGCAATCACGGTTGACTATCCAAATTCTACGTTAACAAGGTTTATTAGAATTTATCCAGCACTTTTACAGAAATTTAGTGTGACAGGGTGAAAACAGGGCTACAGGTGAAGGCTTTACGAAAATAAAAATTAACACACATCATCGTACATACCTTCTACTGATGGAGGAGTGATAGCTGAAGTGTCACCCTTTTCCCTCCGGGTTGCTCGCAAAACACCATCCAAACAGTTGGTAACCGGCTCTTTGCAGTTTCCACACAATCGCCCTAATTATACGTTTAACAAGCAACGTTTTTAGCGAGTAAATCAAAGTTGATTTTTTATAATAATAAACAAAATGGATAGATTGAAAGTAGTAGTAGAGAAATGTTACAAATTAAAATACTATAGAAAATTTGGTAGTAATATAAATCGGTATTAGAGCTTATACACATATATTTATATAATGAGTAGTAATTATATAAATGTTGACAGAGTAAATAAGAATATTTAAGAGCACTAGCAACGTAATTTTGTATTAAATTTTGGGAATGTATATATTTTTAAAATTTGAATCTTGTTATAACAAAGTGATCTGAAGATGATAAAATCGTGATGTCGTCGTAGCCAAAAGAATGGGAACAATGTGCGATAAATGGATAGTAAATTGGTACACTTTTAGAAAACGAGAGCAAAGGAAAATTTGGTATCCGTATCGATAGAGTGTTTGTGAAAGAATAACATTTATGTATTTAAAAATCGGGAAGAAAATTACTTCACGAAAGGACTGTTTTGTACACGAATGTGAAAGAATTCTTAGGAAAGAGAGGGTTAAAGCAAAAAAGGACAGCAATAAAGATGAAATGTACAAAAATTGAGGAATGCAGATCATACAAGGACAGTTTCAGTAAAGTCACATGTCAAGAAGATGATTCACGAAAAAAAAAATTGGGACTACTCGTTAAATAAATTAGTGTTTAGATTTAACGGAGCATAAAGTAAACATTCAGAGCATAGTTTATCTTTTGAAGAGGTAAAATAATAAGTTTATAAATTATAAAATCTCCCACAGGCCTAATTAAAATTTACCATCTTTTGGTAGATAGCCTTTAAAGCAGAAGAAAACACTGATAGTAAGAACATTCAACAGAAAAGCGACAAAGAGAATTTTGGAGTTGCTTATTATCTCATTAAAATATACATAAAAGCCACAAAAGCATTGAGAAAAGTTATCTCCCGAGTGTATTAAGAATGATGAAGAAAAGATGACGAGAAAACATGCATGAAAGTAGTAAAAGCACGCAGACGTTAAAATTTTTTAGTACACTTGCCCGTATTAATGTTATGTATTTTGTAATTATTATAATTTTTAAAGTAGTTAAGTCTGTTTGAAATCCATTTCTATCGAAATTAAGTAAACCTTAAAGAAGGTATAAAAATGTTGTTAAAATTAGTTATGTTATTTTGAGTTCGATCATCAAACTGTGAAAAGGTAAAAACGAACGTACTGTGCAAACAGTTTACGTAAATGATGGATCTTACCAATGGTTATATATATGCCTAAATTTGAAAACAATCCATGAATTGAAACCAAAACGAAAGGAGAGAAATAAAAACTGTTGTAAAAATAAATACTTGTTTGCCTTTCAGGAATTCAAATAAGATAATATTTTTTTAGATGCGTCAGTTTAAAAAGTGTGACCGAAATCATTAAAACTTTTATGGATTTTTCCTGGTTTACATTAGCATAATATTTTACCTTGATGACTTTCAATGTCCATATATTTTAAAGCTTTATTTCCCTTACGATTTTTTAACATAAAGCAGTTGTGCATTTGACATCTGCTAGATGATGTTTTTCATATTAGTATATATTTTTCAGTAGAATTAAAGCATTTTTACTATGCATACTGTGTATTTGTTACCTTACTGCATATTGTCCGCAATTTTAAGTTTAAAAACTAGCCAAACCTCGAACAATTGCGGAGACATATTTTTAAGACAAGAAGCCAAAAACACATGATTACTGAAAACTATTTATCACTGACGTAGTGACTACAAATAGCATTGCAAATCTCAAACTGAAATGTCTACCCCAAGATGACCGTTCATAAATATTTAACTTACATTAAAATATATACTTCATCAAACGCAACAATTTCCGGCAACTAAAAGAGTATTATTTATATACAATTGATGTAAACCATGTCATACATTTATGAACGACCCCTTTGTGTTTCAAAAAGCTGTTTTTTATAGACTTTTACACATCTTTTTATTAACATATAAAAAATGTGAAGCATACAAGAACATGTGTAAACGTTGGCTAAATATTTCTTTAACAGTCATTACGCCGTATTTGCACTGTAATTCTACGATACTGTTTCCATTCAATGATTATCCTGCATACGATATACAGCGTAACGACAAAAATGCGAAGAGTAAGGCACACTATATTTAGAGTTTTTGTACGCACAGAATTGAGTATTTTTATGAAGAGAAAAGGCACATGACACATATACGTACATACTAAGGGTATGTGAAACGAACACACAGAGAGTTATAGAAAGTTCTAATAAAAACATTAGTCATTGCACTAACAATTAAGTAAATTCCATTTTCATTTTAAGACAAGACACTACCCTGAGATAGAAAGAATCACATAATATTTCTTTTTATAAAAATGGAAGTTGTTTACTGAAAGTGAACAAATAGCATGACAACATTGTTATATTTGAGAAAAAATATCGATACATATAATATATTATATATACAAAACATACACAGAACACTGAAGAAGAGTATAAAAATGTTTCTATGAGTATTTAATAATGATAAAAATGCATGTAAAAAGATGTAACAGTGAAAGTGCGAAGAAAGTAACTCATAGCACATATTTATCGAATGATAATAACAAATACAATAACTTTGCACTAAATGTGTATTTTAATAATGGTAATAAATAACGGTAACACTTTTACATACACACTTTAAGAAATAGGTATTGAATCTAAAAGTCATATCATCAATCAATCGAATACTAAATGGAGACACAGAATGAACACTTTTTGACAGATAAGCCAGTCAAGTAAAACAGTTGACAGAGTGTATTTGCAAGAAGTAAGAAGAAAAAAGGGAAAGGGAGAGAAAAGTTAACGCACACGCTTGTAAAAAGAGTTCAAAAGAGACTGTCACTTGGATAATGAGATGTTTATGCATCCTTCTTCCTGTTCTGTTGTATCAAATATCGAAATCCAGGAAAATGGTTGGTGTGTTTGAAAATTGATATGCTCAAAAATCACAATGTTCGATTTGATAGTTGTTTGAAATTACAAAAAGATTGTGTTAAAAAAAGCTAAACCTGTGTGAACCGAGTAATTTAATCGTTCAACATATTGAGCACATATGATAAGAAATCAGTTGATTCATATGTTAGTTACACACTCACTATCTCTTTTCTAGTGTTTAACTTTGCATTTCTAGATCTAGATAGTAACTGATTATCCAAAAATATTTTTACAAAAAATAAACACAAAAATCAAGATCAAGGGAAAACGGCGATAGAAAATGGGGAACAGATAATTAAAGATTAGCAAAAAGTTAGACAAGTCGGATGCAACCAAAACTTGTCCACAAGATTAACGACTTCACTTTTAATGCTCTAATCGCTAAACCGAGGTAGGGGAAAACTGATGGGAAGTAATCAATAAATGTAGTGATTTTCTATGGCGTAAGGGATATGCTCAAATGAAAATGAAATTTCAGTGTGAAAAACCAACTACAAAAATACCAGCATGAAAAATTCTTTAACAAGTGTCCGAAACCGTTCTTTTGTCAGGTACAAGGAAAAGGCAATTTGTGGTTAAAAACGCTGTTGTCGTTGTCAGTTGAACAGTGCTCATTATTTCAGCTACGAAAGGGAAGTGACATTCCTCAACATTGGATTGACTATATCACATGAAGAAGTTGACATTTAAATACTCGTCACAAAAAACCGTCATATGTAGTAACATAATAATTAAAATCATTACATCTAATTAGTTGAGTGCTTCTAAAATTGCAGGGGGTATTTACAACATCTCATTTCTATTGATAGGCTAATATTTAATTTGTTTTTTTATTTGCATCTATCCATTCTCACTATTTAAATCTATCCTAAGCAAGAGAAAGTCAAGACTAGCGTGTGTATGTATTTTGTATATGTGGTTATGTAGATATGAAACGAACTCACTTGTGGTGTGAAGAACACCCTGAGTGGCGTTAAGGAAAGTATGAGAATCGAAGGTGTCCGGTGCCGAGTTGGTTTGCTTTTTAGCAAAAAAGCGCCGTCGTTTCTCCGCGCTTCTAATGGCAACAATGTGTTTGCTGTCGATGGTGGGCAAAGTAGACGATTTCCCTCGTCCCTCTGCTGTTGCAGCTGCCGCGGCTGCTGCAGACGTAACACTTGCTGCCAAGGAGTCTTTCGCGGATGTTGTTGGTCTTATGCTGGAATTAGGTGTTGGAGTATCCCCCGTAGGGATATTTGCATACTGAAGAGCAACTTGTGGGATTGGTAGTGAATATGCCAATGAGTGCTTTTTTAGTGGGTACTGCTGGTGGACGTGGTGGAGATGGTGGTGTTGGTGGTAATAGTGTTGCGGAGATGACGATGATGATGATGCTGCTGTTCCAGAGGGACCCGGACTGTTTGGACCACTACTACATTGTTCGGAGACACGGGAAGTTGCTGATCCTGAGGACGGTTGTGCTGATGGTGTGGACTTTCGATTTTCTTGTGCGAGAGGAGAAGGAACATATTTCTTCTCTGGCATTGTAGGCAAGATGGGTGTTGGGCCATGATGCTGTTGTAATAACTTCTCTTGATGTTTTTGGCAAATATACATGGAGCTTGAACTCATGGTAGTTGTACCGGAAACGAGAATGGTTGTTGTTGTAGCTACTGTGGTGGGGAAGGTGGCTGTTGTAGTAGCAATGGTAGTAGTAACATTTACAACCGGTTTTGTGCTACTTTGATTATTGACGGGACTGTCTGTACTTGACTCAGCTACGCTGACCATGTCAGCGGATTTCACGCTGGTGGAGGCAATAGTTGCTGTTGTAGCAGTAGTTGAGTCGCTTCCCATAGCATCTTGTTCTGGTATGATATCTTCCAGCAGTGGAAAATCTGTTTGAGTTTGCTGCTGCATCAACTCCGGTTTGTTCTCATCTTGCCCTGCTGCCAACTGGGGCATAAGCAAGGCGCACCGTTTGCATACAGTCTTTTCAAAAACCGTATTTTCATCTGGTGGGGAATATTGAGTTGGAGCTGTGGCCACTGCCACAGAGGTTGATGAAGATGTCAAAGCCCCAAAAAGATTTAAATGAGTTGGTGGATCCTTCTTTCTTGTCTGCGTCCCTGTAAGTTTCCCAATGCTTCCGTGAGACCCCGTTACACTCATTATTTTATCTTTGCCAAAACTGAAAATATTGGGCATCGCTGCTCTCAAACCAAATCTTCGTGGGGAAGCAGGTGGCGAAAAGGTCGTGGCTGTTGCTTTAATCACACTTGCTGTGGTGGATGAGTCATGAATATGGCGAGCTGCGGAAGAAATCGATGAGCTAGAGGACGATGTAGAGGAGACGGATGTTAGTGCTGTTGTAGTGGAATGTAGACAGTGAGCATGCAACCCTTGGCTTTCTGCACTCTCTCCCAAATTTTTAATTAGACCTCCTTTAGTAGTTGAAGAATAGGGCTTATTGACATTGGGTCGACTGGATGATGACAAATACGAGGAAGAGAAATCTACATGCTCAACTTTTCTCCGATCATCACTGCAGTCTCCTCCAACTTGTTGGTGTCCAACACTGCCACTAGTGCTAGCACACGGAAAAGTAGCTGCGGAAGAAGTTGGATAAGTTGCAATAGTATTACCACCACCGCCACCACTGCTGCTACTACTTCCACCGCTCCAAGTTTTTTGGGCAGCCTTGTGGTCTGATTCCCACGATAGTGGATGCGGAGAATCTTGTGCTTCTGATGGTGCTATATCACCACTATTGCAGTGGTTACGGAAATGGTCCCAGTCAAAAGATTTGCAACGACGAAACTTTTCCAGTTTTGCTGACTTGGTCCTTGGTGGCCCATCATCAGGACCCTGATCTTCTGTTGGACCATGCTGCTGTGAAAGCTGTGAAAATAGGAAAACAAAATATAAAGGAGGAATTTTGACAATTAACTTAATCTTTTTTCCTTTTCAACAATAATACTATACATGCATTATCAGTACAATTTAGGCCCATCCTAATAAAATACACTATACATGTGCATTTTTAGTACCAGTTATACCCACTCATTTTGTATACCTTGTATATATTACTGTTCTCTTATCCCTCTTCGTATTTCCAATAATTAATCTAATATCCTTGCTTTCCTCTCAACGGGCAACACGAACTATTACCACTTTTCTTCACTTTCTTTTTTTTCTTGCAAATGTACTGCAGCACCACATTCTGGTGTGGACACAAGGATTCGTTTTAAGAAAATGCTTCTCAGACTGCAAGTGAGACCTATGATGAATTAAATGTTTGCAATGTAATGCAACCATGTTCTGTGTGGACTTTCATCGTCATTCTATTTTAAACAAGTTGAGAGTTTTCCTTTCAACTGTATTAGCCGGATAAATATATCCTTACATAGTTTCGTACTTCATCACTATTTTATCATTAATACTTGCTGAACTTTTAAAATTATGTATTCATATATATTGAAATTATTTCAATAGAAAGTTTATGTGTAATTATTGCTTATTCAGTACTACTTAATTACAATGCACTTTGTGTCTCTACATCTGTAAACACTCTTGATTTGTTTGACTAAAATTTAGTCAAGCCTATTGATTTTCAGGTCCACGGTAAAACTCAAAGGTTAAGTGTAAATTTTATAGATTTTTGACAGAATTAAAACGTGTACTTATTATGATCGTGATTGAAAGCTCTTAAATATGAGAAAAAGTATTTGGAGACCACTGGAACAGATCCTCTCTTCAAAGTTCAAGGTAAAAATGTAGTTATAATATGGAGTTTATGTATGTAAAACAACGTCAGAAAAGACGAGTGAATGTGAGACAAGGTCAGAAAATGAAACGATCACAAAAGCACTAAGCGACTAGAGAAGTTACTATTGCAGTTTACCATCACGACATCTTGACACAACCACACCCACAACTTCCATGTAACCCCGATTTCCTGCACTATTCATATGACTATATGTAAATTTGATCAAGAGATTTCTGAAACTGTTACCTAACTAATAATGCAAAAGTTTAAAAGAATTCATCAAAGTATTTTGCCTTAAAAAAGTAAGAAATAAGCCAAAATAGGAAGAAAAATTGGAAGCTTTCCAAAAAAATCTTTCCTTTCATTTTCACCCGTGAATTTTTTGCACTGCTTCTCGGTGAAAGTACTAAAGCTATTATTTATACACTTATTGTAGTGTTGGTATCATGTCATGATAGCTTTTTGTTATTCTTGTTAAGTGGGACAAATAAAAGACCAGATATATATGGTTTGTGATGATGAGGATAGTGTCTAATAAAACTGACTTGTGATGACGCATTCTGGTGATGAGAAATTTAAAAACTCTGCGGTTCTAATTTCAGAGATTTAGCCATTGAAATGCATCTATAATAGTATAATTATAATCAATGTTATGCTTGTAAAGGATCAAACTTAAACTACAGGAACTCGGCAATATAATATTTTAAGCTCGAAGCTATATATTCATGTGTCATCGGCATTTTAGGAACACGTATAATTTAAATGAAAAGAATGGCATAGTTAGGCATAGGCATAAATTATACGAACCATTTTATTTACATCTCGATTTCCAAGCACATAATTCTGTGCAGTTCTTCAACAACTTCTGATATTGGCTACACTCTATGTCAAGAACCCAAATTTTCTCCATTTAAAAGACTTAACCTTAATTCATAATGACGATCTTTTTAGTGTAATCTTTACTAGAGAAAAGATTATAATAAATTTACTTAAAAGGTACCACTTGCTTGCAACGTCATCATCATTATTCTCGACATTTTCACTTTTAGCTTCTCACACAAAGACTGAGACTGAGAGATGTACAGAGAGCACTTGTGACAGTGACATAAACTGCTTTTGATATCATATTATTTTATAAGTCATACTAAAAGATTTGAGTTATACTACAGAAATGACTTTTTTCCTTGTTGTATGCACACCATGTTAATTGTATACATATTGTGCATATGAATTGTAGTATGTTCCTTCACTACTCTATTTCACACTAAAACAGCTACAAACTCAGTCAGACGAACACCGTTTCCGTATCGCTGACAAAAGACATGATTTAGGTATTTTCATGGATATCGTTTGTTGTTACTGTTACTTATGTACATTTACTATTCTTATTATTTTATATGTTATAACTTTTTTGCCAAAGTAAAAAGCTTAGTTGGCCATTTTCGTTAGTCGGGTTCGGCATTAATACCATCAGCACAGAACGTTGGTTGGATGAGAAGTAGAGTAATGTAAATAGTGTGTAATATTTGCCGACATGTCTTTTCATGCGCTTTATAATGTCACTTTAACTGTCATCTACTTTCGTTTCTGTACTTGTTCGCTATATGAATACATGCCTGTATGTGTACTTTTGTGCTTTGTCACCAGTCACTAGTCACCGTTCTCGATTTCCATTCAACTAGTCTGTCACTCACTCCCTTTTACTGGTGAATTTTGGCTTACAAACGGATACGTCCGTCTCTAGATAAGCACGTGTGTGTATTGCATAGCTTCTCGGAAGAAAAATTAGAGGAGATTGGATGGTGTTGGATTTTATATTTTAGTTGCATCGCATATTTTGCTACTCATTTACCTTTTTAGTACCCATATATTACCGATTTGATTGCAAGTGTTTTCCTATCCTACTGTCAAAATCATAAATGCTATTTAGTTGGATGTAAATGATGTCGAGATGTCATGAAAATGGCAAAAATTAAAGCAGTACGAAAAAATTATCAATGTGCTCCACATTTGATATTGCTCATAGAGTTTGTTTGTGACATTCCATTTTGACTACAGTGCCACTGTCACACATACAATTTTAATATATAATTTTAAATTTAAAGGAACGTAGATTATTTCCTAGATGTGAGTCTAACCAGCCAAAACCTTAAGTCCTATCATATGAAATATGATTATAGTTGGTAGGGACACATTCTATTTTTATGCATGAAGCATGCATCTTCATAAGATGGAAGCTCACTGAGTTAACTTTTTTACCTTATTGTCTGTAGGCATGCCACTTTACAGTAGTTACGTATTATCTAGGTTCATTTAATTTTATTCATTTTTATTTTATATTTTCATGAGACTGTCGTGGTAGTTTTCGAAAAAACTGGAGCTTAAAGCAATTAGGTAGAAATGGTAATCAACAGTTATATCATGTCCATTTTTTAGTGGTGGCGTTAATCAAAACCTGCTGCTTCACTACTCTTCTTTGCCGCTCTGAAGGGTGAAAGATGAAGGACACAATTACTGGCTGATATATCATTATTATACTAAAGTAAATATAAATTATACTTTGTACTTGGATGTAAATTTAAACAAAAAGAGATTTCATTCAGTCTCTTCCACCAGTTTTTGATGTAATCAAAGTGGTTCTCTCGTTTCTCTAAAAAAACATTATTATCATCATCATCCAAATTCTACAAACTTCCCTTTTCATCCAAAGCTTTGAAATATGCTAGAACAGTGAGGGTAAAGTGATGATGATGCCTTTGCTCTACATTCTATTTCCGGGTTAAGTTATAGAATAATTAGAAGAAGCAAATCATCATCTGCTACAGCTCAAAAAAGTGAGAGATGAGGATGACGGCTATACGATGGTGCTGAACTACTTATTTATACTTTTCTCTGGAAAACCGCCCCCATCACGGCAAAAAAAGAAAGAAGTCTGAAAGGCTTGTTGCTGCTTTCTATAGCTATTATAATAATCTTGCAGACATAAGTGCAGTTGTATACAAACATTTATACTTAGGGCACAATATGAGTTATTTATAAATATAGTACATTTTAAAAATGCATAAATATTCAAAAATTATAAGTAAAGAAGGTGCTTTGCTTTTCTATACAATCTAATCTTTGGATTCATTCAACACACACTTTTACTTACAGTATTTTGTGCTTCCAAAGCTTCATATGTCAGAAGAATGATGAATGAAAGGGCCTTTTTAGATGGAGGACACATAAGTGGTTCCTGAACATTTATTATTATTATTACTGCCTACCTTCATATATTCATATATGGTTTTATTTTTATAATTCGTATACGTGCTTTAGACACAAATAAAATCCCAAAATATGCCATCTCCGATACTAAATTCAAGTTAAACAGTCGGCTTTTAGTGCGAGTCTACTTTTTAGTAATACTTAATTCCAGCTGGCTGGCTAGTCATTCCGTTTGATATGCGGAGAAAAATGTCAACAGGCAAAGGCTAAAAAGGTTTCACTTGCTTACTATTACTTTCACTACAAATCAGTAAAATACACGGCTATGTAAAAATCGTGTTGAAATACAGGGTCTTCAAACGCAGAAATAACTAAAGCATTTGCATTTTTTACTAGGCTACGGAAAATATGAGTTTTTTTATCGAACATACTTACTTCATTCATTTTGATTAAATGATAATGACTAATGACCTGAATTACTCAAACGTATCCAACATAGTAAAAGGTACTGAGACTCTCACATTATATCCGTTTTTACATTCAAAACAGCTTATAAATGGGATTTTAATTTGGTCTCTGTACTTGAAAATGATGTAGAATTATTAAGCATTGTGATAGAAGCAACACAGATTCGTTTACGGTGATCTCACTTTTTCTGTAAGAATGATATGATAAAACATGACTCAAGTGGTTTTCCTTTCCAATAACACAAGTCTACCAAAATTTAATCTTGTTCTGATGACGATTATAAAACAAACATCATAATCAAAACAAAACCCGGAAATTCATACGCTCACCACCGGTACCTGACTCTCTACCTGCTATGTTAATTGTCCTCTTATTAACAAAAAACAGTAAACATAGGAAGTCAGAATGCCCAGATAGAAAGGAAAATTGAAAAATAAAATTATCATTAAATTTGACGATTTTAATTTAGTTGTATAGTAATTCTATGAATTCATGATTCACTTCACATGAATTGCCTCTTTCAATTCCTGTTTAATTATGCAGATGTTCCTCTAAAAAAATCATCAGAAGTAATACTTGATTAATGGAGTACCGAGCAAAAATAATGTTTTGTAGTAATAATCATCCCCTCACAATTTGATTCCGAGTCAGTGGTCGTTTTTAACTTGATTCATAAGTTTGCAGAATTATATTGGTATTCAGTATTGGGGAATGAATGCATAAATACTACGCCTACGCCTTATAGCAACTTCAAACGAAATATGAAATGCTGCCTTATGAAATCTTTCGTCAGAAGTTAAATCTGACTTTTCAACAACAGCAGCTTAGATTTTCATCTATACTGCCTCTGCAGTAGCATTCGCAGTAACTTTTTCAACAAAATATAACACCGTTCTTTCCCATCGAGAGATTCAATTCAACTACGTTAGGCAAGATATTATATAATTCCAGATGTAAAGGATCCACGATAATAAAGGCGACTCATTTCGAGGACTTATTTCTAGCGGTATATAGATTTCATACCCATATG
>JAQIWN010003120.1:0-13849 GCA_034699025.1 Entomobrya cf. arborea Gr-Col-00668
GCAGGCGGTCATGTGGGTGCAGGCGGTCATGTGGGTGCAGGCGGTCATGTGGGTGCAGGCAGTCATTTGGGTGCAGGCGGTCATGTTGTGCAGGCGGTCATGTTGTGCAGGCGGTCATGTTGTGCAGGCGGTCATGTTGTGCAGGCAGTCATGTGGGTGCAGGCGGTCATGTGGGTGCAGGCAGTCTTGTGGAAAACGTTTCGACACGTTTTGATCAAAGGGTTAGCCTAATATTATGGTTGTGTAAAACTTTAGACAATTCAAAATAAAATATAGTATAATACTTAAGGGAGGTATACTTGAGTAGGGGGACCTGTTCGACAAGTTTCAGCCTCTTAGGTCAAGTTTTTAACCTAATTTCACGATTGTGTATAACTTTAGACAATTTAAAATAAACTATAGCATAATACTTAAGTTTTAATATTAAAATTGTATTATAGGTTTTTAAAACGTTTTCTCGATTGTGTATAACTTTAGACATTTCGAAATAAATTATAGGATTGTATTATAACTAAGTTTATTGCAAAATTTATGACATTATTTAATTTAATATGATACACTAAAAATCTGGTCCTAGAGTATCCTCATGTGCGACCGGCAACTTTTGTCAAGGAAACATGGGCCGGGATGAGCTTCCCTGGGGACAGTGGGTCAATCATCACACGCGACTTACCATGCGAAAAGTGCGCCTTGGGCCTAGTTAATGGCATTCCTTCACCTCAACATAATGCAAAGCGGCAGTTGATGCCTGCTTGATTCATCTTTCCATCATCATTAATTCATCAATCTCGCATCTTGCTACGTTACTGTGTCACTACAAATATGTAAAGTATCTCTATTATAAATACAAAATAAATACCACTATACTTAACTACAAACATGTATAACTGCTATTCTTTCAAACCTCATTAACATCATCGGCATCAGGTCATGTGATACAACATTTACTCCAGTTACCAAATGCTTAAATTCACAAGTTGAATATATACTTTTTTAAATGTTTTAACTAAACGACCATAAAAGAGGTTTCTTTTTTGTTAAGCAAGTTGGGGACACATACAGTAATATACTCACCATGTAATTCATATACATACATATAATAATATGGAAATATGAATATATATTAGTCAAGTTCTAAGATACAGAACAACTTAATTGTTTTGGTGTTATGCGCAGAAAAACAAGAGTGGTCTGATTTCGACTTAATAAAATAAAGACAGATACAGTAAGAGTAAACAACCCACTAGACATTTTTGTGCAGAAACCAAACGAATAAAAAAGATAGACACGTCAAAATATTTTGTAAGTACTGGCTAAGATCTGGCTAAACCATTAGTAAATACTTGACCTGTTCGCAAATATTTATTATAATAAAGCAAGCTTTCACTAGTTATGACAATAAAGCGGTTTCAATTTTAAATTACACAAAGAGTAAGTACCTAAATGAGCTATATATTTTCGAAACGTGATACATCTTTTGTAACAAAAAATGTATTTTTGAGTCATTTACGATAAAGTTAACTATTGGCTACGCTTGATAAAGGGACACTTAAAAAGCGAAATATGCGTTTCAGTTAAACCTTTTGTTAATTTAAGTTTGCAACTTTTGTAATAACTCCATGTTAGCAGGAGTAACAATACATTCCTTAGTTTTGTAAAAGCACCAAGCTTACAGTTTGATTAATTACGAAATCCTGCAAATTTAGTGGTGTTAACCGATCCAGGTAATTCAACTCTCCAAAGTAGATCCTCAAAGTTGGACACGAGTTAATCCATCTTTTCAACCATTTGTTCCTTTTCAAGTTATATTTCGCTTTTATCTGGGTTTCAACTCCAATAGACACATTGTACACATCTGCCAGTATTCCAAATACAAATATGATTAGAAAGAAGCAAACTGTGCCACACCAGGCGTACAACAAATTGAACCAAATAGATCCACCCGTGTCCTTTCCAGAGATCAGAGATATAGTATTGTTGAGGCAGATAGTTTGCATGACAATTATGGATGGTATTGCACAACCGATTTGAAACTTGGAAAAGTTCAATCGATATTGAATCGACATAATCTGAAGTTGTCGACGAAACAGTGTTAGCTTTTGTAAGCCAATAGAGTCATCCTGATGTGTCCGCAAAAGTTTTCTATTCAATACAAAATGTAAATTAAATTCAAAATTTTAAAACAAGCAAAGAAACAACTTACTTTCCAAATTCAGCCTCAAAAGCTCGAAAACAGTGCCCTTGTCCAACGTATTCCAAACATTCTTCGAAACAACATGCAACCAATATAAAACTCCAATTTAAGTAGGAAAGCAAAGATATTCCCACTTTTGTTCCGATTTCCACAGCTGTCCAAGTAGCATCTTGATAATACCCAGGTTTACCATTAAGACATTGGCCACTCATCCAACTACCAACATACATAGGCATGCATGGATTTCTAAGTATGTCCAGATGATATACAATTGGCATGGTAATTCCTGTATTTGTCAATACATATATCATGCAACGAAGGTAAAAGTCAGTTCTAGTTGACTTCCTTTTATTTGCATTGTCCGATTTTCCATTTCCTTTCAAAAAGTTTTGCTCAAAGTTTATCAAGCTGTTGCAGAGTTGAACCACTCCAGATCGTTCCGAATAGTTTACAAGGTCGCAAGAAATGCAAAGGGTTCCACAAGAAAGGAACATTACACTGTGTGTAATGACCACAAGCGGGGCAATCTTGACTGCTCTCATAACTTGTACAAAAGCAAATATTAGGTAGAGTGAAGCAATCCACAAACGAACACTATAAATTTGTTGTTGTGTTTTGCTTTTTAATTCCATTTTTGCCAGACTCTTGTTCCATTTAAATGGTATGCCACCACACCAATCGGCATATTGTAGATTTCGTAGAATATCTTTTAAAAGTCCAACGTCGTCCAGTAGTACCATAGCTGATTTAGAAATTGAAGCACCTCAAATATGACTTTAAGAGCTAATAAAGCAAGCAGTGAATACTAAGTCAAGTTAAATGAACAAGTCTGCTATGACAGGCTAGTTAGTGTATTTAAATATTTAAACTTCGATTAAAGATAATACAAATTTGATGGCTTGCACATATCACACATACAAAAATACGACCACAAGTTTTATTGGAAACCCCTTTTAGTTTTAGTATCCGTTATCAAAAGCTTGAAATATTCTCGAAACTTCATTTTAGCGATAGTTTGAAGAAATTTAGTATTGATTTTACTTATGTAAGAATAGATGCCATTAATGAAGTAATAACCACAAAGTCAGAAGGCACACTAAAATATTTCGTCTGATCCATTAATGCCAAAAAAAAATTTCTAAGCTCATTTGTGAATAAAACTAGTCGGATGGTTTTCTCTTATCGACGAGTTTGTATGTTTTACTTATTATGGCACTTAAATATTAAAACGATTTTTAGTGAAATATAATATCCGAGTTTATGACAATTATGAAGCAGGAACACTTAGATCCAAAATGTCTAAAATAATATTATAGTGACGCTAGCAACGACAAGGAGTAAAAGGACACCACCCGAAACCAAATGGTCTTGTTGAATTGAATAAGTATATTTGATTAGTAAGAGGTTCAAGCTCCTATCCTTACGTTTTTTTCTTATTTGAAAGGGGAATGGGATAAAAAACATATTTATGGCTGCTGCGCTAAATGTCTTACGTAAATGGCGTGTCTAGGTTATTGTTTATTTAACTTTGTATGTATTGGGCAGCAAGCCTTAACTTACGATTAGTTTGGTCTATTAATGCTATGAATGTCTATGTCTGCTATGAAAAAACGTTTTTCCATTTAATTGAATAATATGGTGACTAAACTAAGCCATGTTCACATATCGCAGTCAAAAATTATAGTTATTTGTTACTAATAACCCTTTCAGTTTGAATTAAAAGATTTTTTCACAGTAGTGTTTAGAAAGGCACAAGCTTGGAGTGAAGAATTGCACACAATAATCACCAGAATTTATACCCATTTGTGTTGAAAAATTACATGGTGGGTACATTTTAGATAACAGTTCACAAATTGCCAGCATACGTTGCTGGATGTGCGTCAACCCAAAGCAATGTTTGACTTCAATTTTAAAATAAACACACTAAGAGTTTAACTTAACCAAACAAAGTTTTATTAGTATATGCTCATAATATTCTTTTATTTCAAATATTAACAACTCATACATATATTTTCAAGTATGAATTTGACGACGATTTTTTGTCATAAAAAATACGAGTAAATTATAATTTGGAAATAAAACGAGCGTTTAATCAAAAATTTTATTAAAATAAATAATCTATTTGATTAGTTGCTCGTTGTTTTTCCGAAATATAATTTACTCTTAATGTTTTACGAATGGAAAACTTTAGTTTACTTAAAAATCCAATAATTCCGCATGTTACGCTTTAGCCTTCTGTTCTCTAACTCAATCAATTGAACAAACAAGGCAATATGTAATAACAAACAATTGTCTGGTGTTCGTCAATTTAGAATTAAATATGATTTTATGTAATTTTTAATAATATTTACGTAGTCATAACTTATTTAACTTGTATATGTAATATATTGAATGGTTCTGTATAATATTAAGTAGTCATTTGTGAGTCGTATAATAATAAACATCGACTCGGGCATTATTAAGAATCGGTTGATCAAATTTTGAAAATTGGCTCAGAAAGTACTGAACATTAGTTTGTTTAATATTAAATATTTGTTCGACGGTATTTAACTTTACTTCCTTCAATATCAAATTTTGGTGCGAACAGTGTTAGGTACTCACATTTATATAATCAAATGTTTGTTCTTCGAACCTTAAGTAGTGGTCCTCAGTATATTAAATATTATTTGTTTTCGTAATACTAAATAAGTATTACCATATTATTTAGCATTTGTTCTTTTCTGATAAAGTTCTTCAAAAACTAATATTTACATTATTAAAAATTCAAAGTGAACAACATTTTTAAAACTTTTTTATCTGGACAGAAGCTAAATTAAGAGAAGGCTTTAAGTTGAAAAAAGCATGTATCCTTATGACTTCGTAAACGAAGCATAAGTTTCCTTACAGGCATAGTATATGCATGGTCTTCACGGCCAATCAAAGAAGGAGAAAAACTAGAAAAACTGTGGTTTTTTAAATGCCAACTTAATTTTCATATTATTGAAAAATATTTTGAACTTCAGGTTCTGAAGCTCATAGATGAAACCTCTTGCTTTAAATCATGGTGCAAAAATCTAGAATCAGCTACAGAGCGTTTTTGCCAGCATTTTGAATTAGCAAACGCCCACCTTCCAAGTTTGTGATCACGTCATTTTAAAAGTGCAAAAATAGCCGACCTCAGCAACCAAATATCCGACCTTTATACGCTGTGTATGCTTCTTCTGCTCTGTTAAATCTATCCGCTAGGAACTAAGCTATAAATCCGAAGACGGAAATATTTGAATGAAGTTGCCACCATACAAATTATTGGGCCATGTCTAGAATAGTTAGGGTTCATGTCTGGGTTGGATTGAGGTCATATCAGACATGACCCAACCCCATTCTAGGCATTACCCCCAACCCATTCTAGACATGCCCCCAACCCGTTCTTCTTTACATGACCCCATTCCATTATAGACATGACCCCAACCCATTCTAGCCATGCCTCCAACGCATTCTTTAGATGACCCCAATCCATTCCAGACATGACCGCAACCCATTCTAGATATGACCTCAGCCTATTCTATTCATTGTATGTGAATGGTATGTGTGTGTGTAATTTACATTGCATGAAAATGCATATTGGATAACTTTGTTTAAATGACCAAAGTCAAGCTAGGTTGCAAAAACAGTCAATAGTAAATATCGTGTATGTACATACATATACATACTTACTAAAATGCGTGCTGTGATAAATCGGATACTATGCATCATATGTGTCGACTTGATTGAATTTTTCTAGCTCAGTGAATTTTGAGCTGTGCATCTTTGCTTTGCTCTACTGAGCTTTCGAAGTGGCCGCTGTCTATTTTTCATAGGTACTTGGCGAAAATGCATACTCGTAAGGGGGAAATTTACATGTTTTCTTTATGGAGAATGTTTAAAACCTCTCCTTAATCGACTTATTGAAAGATGAAACTTCATGTAGAAGTATTTTAATCATAGTCATCAGTTAATTGTAAGATGACGTACATTTAAGAAATTGTATGCCTTTGGAAGGATTGTATACATGAACGATGAGCAAAAATTAGTCTCCGACAAAGTAACATATTAAAAAGGAATAAAAATGCAAAAATAATATGAAATATACGAAACTGACCAATGAAAGGCACTTTAAAATGTAAATGCAATAATTTCCAAGAATGAATATAATTACATGCAAGTGAACTCGGTGGTTCACTGAGAAATATATGTTTTTTAAATCACACTTTCCAACAATAAAAGTTAATTTCCAAAAAACTAATACCACCGCCCTCATGCGTTAACCCAAAAATGAAACGTTTTGACAAAACTCTGTACATATTCCAAACTTTTTCATAAAATGTTTAAAAAATTTAAAAGCAGGATATATATATTTTCGTTTGGATTTTCCAACAATTTTTGTCAAGATTTTTGGATTTTTCGTCAGTGAGAAACGTTTTATAATGTAATTTTTAAAACATTTTCTGAGCTTACTGTCGTTACATGTCGTTCATATTTCCTTTAATGTCAATTGCAACACTATGGCTGATTTTAAAATTGGAATGCATTAGCAATTCATAATATAGGTATGAACAGTTAGTGGCTGTGATGAAATTTGCATTATTTATAATAGAACAATTTTCAATGAATCATATAATAGTTGATTAAGATTAAATACTAGTGGATATCGGTTAAACCAAATTTTAATTGTCTGCCGTTGAGAATTTTACTAATTATTTTCTTACACAATCCCAATTCCCCGTGTGTCCAATATTACTTTTTATTTTATTAAAATAACTAAATAAATGATAACATTTTGTGGGAGGTAATATAAACCAAAATCATTTTTTAAATTGGGTAAATTATTACACAACTTGTTAAAGATATTCTTTTAAATTTCAATATTACAGTGTAATTGACTAAAAAACGAATGATTAAAGGAATTAATTTTGAATTAAAGAAATTGAAATCCAAGTCAACATGTGTTCAAATAAATTGACTTACAAAAACAATTTTAAACTAAAGATAAAATCTACCATTACATAACTATTCGATCTACTGTTGAAGCTTCTCAACAGTTCATGTTTAATTTTTTTTAGATTAACACTTAAAATATAGTTTGCGTTAGCTTAGGTCTTATATTTAGAATTTAAAATAAATAAGACGCATTCTACCTAAAATGTCGATAACATCAGAAAGTTTGGATGTTCGTTTGGATAGAAGAGATTTCAAATTGTTCAGGTATACTACTTATTTTTTTCATAATCTTTACGGACAAAAAAAATATTTAAAAAAAATAAAATTTATCTATAATTGAATTTAAAAAATAAAACTATGAATTTAAAATGAAAAAAATAAAAAGTTATTTCCCCATACTTTGACCACAACAAAACCAAATCAGCTGGAATCTTTAAATACAAGTATTTAAATATAAGGTAAACCATTTTGCAATACTTTTATTAATATTTTAGGTATACACAAGATTTGAGCTTATAAAACAATTAGGATTGCTAGCTTTTGCTAACTTTTTATGCATCAACTTTGACTTAGGTCTACGTAGAGGGTAACACATAAAATAGCAAATTCAAACTTTTTAAGACTAAAAAGGAACAAGTGAATTTTATTCCAAACTAAAGTAAAAATTCACATATTGTTAAGCAATATCTTTAGTATTAGTCTGAACCATAAACTGATGTCTGCCTCCAGAGATATTGATAAGGGTGCCTATTTTATCTAATGTGTGTTCTTATTTTTTTATACTACAATTGGTCGTAACATATCAAAACGTTTTCCACGTATCCTACTGAAGAATTTGAGGATTGTAAAATTATAATGAATGTTTTCCTGGAAAAAGATACAGGTCAAAAACTAAATTTAAACAACTCCAATGTCCAAGTTGCCAGAACTTTTCTGACGTCACCTACAATTGGTGGTAACGTATCAAAACGTTTTCCACTTATCCTACGGCAGCATTTGAGGAGGGTAAAATTATAATGAATATTTTCCTGGAAAAAGATAGAAGAGGACGATTAAATTGGCATACATATGAGTTCGGTAAAAATTTGTTCCTCTTCAAAAAACGTTTTAAAAACGTTTAAATTAACGAAATTAAAACGTAATCATTTGTTATAGGGAAATCACGACCTCCTCCACTCACATGACCGACACCAACCACATGACTACCACCAACTACATGACTGCCAACCACAAGATGACCACCAGCATCCTCATGACCAAATCCAACCACATGACCTACGACAACCATATGACCGCTTGTACCGAAAGGACCACCACATGACCACATACACCAACATTACCAACGCCAACCACATGACCGCCTGCACGCACATGATATCTTTACATACTTTACGACACCTTAATTTTGCACCCTTCTTGGCAGCAATTTTTAATGTAAAATAAGTTAATAAGCTGCATATATGTGCTCCCAATATTTTCAATTAAACGATTTATTTATAAAACAGCCTAGAAATGAATTTTTAGCTACGTATAGTCACTAGACAACACAAAGTTAACGGGCTACATTGAATTCACCGCCCCGGGGCACTGGTTCAGACTAAAAAATTAGGGTTATGCAAGAGTTATATTTCAAAACTCAAAGTGGTCAGAAATTAAAATTGTTCAATAATTCTTACAACCAGTCAAACAAAATTTTTTTGCTGGCCATTTGTGTCTGAGGAGCAAATTCAGGTTAAACGATGCACAAATTTTAGGACACTTTTTTCGTTTTTTGAAAGTGTACGTTTGTGTATCTACTTGACTACGTACTACTCAGACACTGGCCAAAATTTAGTCCTGATTTTATTATGATGATATAAACTATACCCTAAAACGGGCCCGACATCAAAAACTAATTTCCACGTAACTTTCTGAGATAAAGCACGACACATTTTTGCCATTTCATACATACCCCTCTACGCATTTCTTCAATTTAAATAAAAATCCATAATTTTGCACAATCGCACTACCTTAAAAAGGCAAATTCTACTACCGGAAAAAAGTTTTCCAAGAACAATGTGTTATCTACGAAGGTATTTTCAGATAAATTTTGTCAACTTTGATAAAATTTATGTCGAAGACTATTTCTTTCTTTGTTGATCTGCATATCTTCTTGAAGATAAAGATTTGGTCTTTCAAGTAACAATTGTTTTTATAAGGATTCATTTGCTGTTCAGAGTTATAGCTAGTTATATAAGAAATCAGGCTTTTAAACAGCTAAGAAATCTATGTAATTTACATCTCAATTTTGAACGGAAATTCTGCCTCTGATTTTGAAATTGAGCTTAAAGTAAATGGTGTGAATCTCCTGCCTAAACATTTATTTAATAATTGATGGCATCAGCTATTCTGTTACTGTATCTGTCCAAACCAATCTTCCTCTTAGTGCAACTGATAAAACCATGCGGCTGAATTGAGACCTGTCGTTGAAAAGGACACATGACTCTTGTTGCAAGGAATAGCAAAAAAGATCAACCAAAGCAATATGTCAGCGCGAAGATTCCTAAATATAATTTTGGAGCTATCTATCCGTTTTGTAATGTGGATTTACAAATGTTGTTCCTGTAGCAGATACAAATTTCAAAACAAGAAAAATCTTAGACGTTTTCAATGTGTAAACATAGCTTCTGTTGTGGGTAAACTTTGAATGTAATTAAAAGATACATTTATTGTTACGCGGCACAGAAACAGCGTTACAGCAGTTCCCGGCTGGTCGGCAATCCCTGTTTGAAGGCACAATAGGGAAAATTAAAAAAGCGCCAATTTCAGGTTTGGATATCGTGGCCTCGCATTCTACTCTGCTGGCATTTCGGTCTTTTAAGGATAGTACGGAAAGGTAATCATAAATAAAAGGGAGATAAAAATAAGTTTGACTTGATAAACCTGAAAATGCCTTCTTACCTCAAGTTACTTTACTGCCTCAAGTCAAAAATTGATCGAATAAATAATGTAAGAAACTGGAAAAACATGTTGAAAAAAAATCGACAATTTAAAAAAAAATATAAGGAGTTAAATATTCCTAGAAGGTCCAACTCACATTAGATAAAAATTATTTTTGATTATATGGACAGCTAATACTCTTTAAATCTTTGGAAAATTTTAGTCCCAGAAAATTTAAAACGTTTTGAACCATCTTGCATGTTGTTTCACTACGTTTGTCGTTCCCTAATATTTCGAGAGAAAAAGTTGCAGCATAATGTTAATGACAAGAAAGATTGCAATGGCTATATCTTGCATTAAAACGAGTGGTTAATTTTTAATCTCAAAAAAGAAACCTTTAAATTTTCAAATAACTTGATCAATTGTTCAATTAAGTACACGCTTTGTCCAATTGTATTTCTACTCTTTTCCGAACAAATAAATCTAAAGCAGTACATTTTTTAAAATTAACAATCTTTATTATCTAAGAACTGACATCTGATGTTTTAGTTTTTCAGTGTTTGTTAATTTTAGTTGAAAATTGATTCGTAAATTGAATGACGCTACTGACCTCATTATATCAATACATTTTTTGTGCTTCTTTTTCAACATGTCACTTACTGAAGGAGTCTTTACCACTCATTCCATAATTCAAAAACTTGTATCACCACCGTTTATCTTAAATAATGCAACAAAACGTTTGAGTCCAAGTTCAATTTATGATAAACCAATTAGGAAGTTTTTTCGAGTATTTTCAGAGTTTGCTATTTTAGCAATATTACTTCCCATTGCAGCATATCATCTGTGTTGGCTAATATTCCATTGGAAATCCTTCACAAGTCATAACGTCGAACAAATTGTCGTTTACGGCCTTGGAATCTGTGCTGTAATAATTTATCTTCCAGTATGTATTTTATTTTACTCCAAAACTGCTGCCATTATTTCTACAATTAATGCAATTTGTCAGCTAAATCACGGCTCGAATAGTAACTTAGGAATTCACGTTCAATTTCAAGTACCGCTGGTTGGAAAATGTTCAGCTATGGAGCTACTCGTTTATGTATATGTCATTCCTATTGGAATATTGACACCAGCTTTCGTATTTGCACCATTTGCCCTTCCATATCTACCTTTGCAGTTAATATTTGGTAATACAACCTTAGTTCAGTGTATCAGTGGAATCTTATATGGAACAGCGGTAACACACGGTGGGTTTTCTGTGTTATCATTGCTTTTGATAATAATGATGTTTCTGGAAAATTTAATATTTTATTCAAGTGGAATATTTTACATTCGGAAACGATTATTTCTTGAATGCTATTTTAGGTTTAGAACATTACAAATTATGTTCACTTGTGCCGATATTTTATTTTCCCCATTCCTTACTAACTTAGTTTTGATTGGGATTTTACTTGCAACTTGTGGCGCTTACATTACTTTCAAAATGTATGGAGTGGTAAATATTTTAAGTTACTTGTGTGGCCCTTCTTTGGCAATATTGTGTTTTGTAATTGCAATTCTATTTACCCAACTTACGGGTCTTCCGTATTTACGTTCAAAGCAATTTAAGGTTTACTGGATAGGACATGTTCGCAGAAAAGAAGAAAGGTACATGCTTAAAAGCTGTAGACCAAGTGGAATATTAGTGGGGCCTTATGGGTTTGGAAGGCCAAAGTTGGGTTTAATAATTTGTGATGATATAATTTGCAATACTGTTAACACATTGTTACTTGATTCTTTGTAGTTCACGTCTACTAAGCATTCTAGTTAATAGATGAGTAACTAATCTCTTTCAAACACACATACACACACACAACTTTTACATGAGAATGACATTAAAAATTTAGTGAGTCAACTCGAAAGATAACCCAACTATTAAAAGATAGGCAACAGGAAAATTATTATTCTTAATGAATACGATTACGGCTATTACCTCAAAAATGTCAATTATTACAAAGACAAATGAAATTTATCGTAGTTATGCGATTGGTTTGTTTGTCTGTCCGTCCGTCCGTCCGTCTGTCTGTCCGTCTGTCCGTCCGTCTGTCTGTCTGTCCGTCTGTCGGTCCGTCTGTCCGTGAACTTTTTATCTTCGACATCTTTCAACCGATTTACTCCAAACTCGACGCACAGACACCTTAGGTCAAATTCGTCTTCGGTAGTAATTTTCAGCCCCGGGGTCAAACCCCCGGGGGACAGGAGGTCAAACAACTTGATGTGTTAGCTTATGGGTGAAATTTTGTTATCGTGTTTTTCGATAGAGTCAAAGTAGATCAACTTTTGTCGAGAGACTACAGGTCAAATCATCGACTTAACTCTAGATATCGAAGCCCAGTGATCGGGACTCTAAAATCGTTTTAAAATGAATGGTCTTATTCGTCTTCGTATATTCTTCATGTCTTGACATGCCTTGTTATATGATAACAGAAATTGTTTACGTTTAAATTTGGATACACGTGCCTTTGCAAAGAACAAAACCTACTATTGATTTAAGCAATAATTTTCTATTATAAAAGCCATTTATAGAAGACATGCTTTTAAATTATTTTTTTATGCTTCTTACTCAATTCGATTAAAGCATAATGTCAAAATAAAGTCCTGATTTTAAATTCATGAGCTTTTACTACCAAACAATCCAAGCTTGTCTAACTTCGCAGGAAAATTCATGTCATATTTTCTTTTCAACCATCTTTATGCTACTCATGCAGTATACTACAAGTACTCAAGCATACTAATCACTTTTTCAACAAGAGCGACACATCCGTTTCTAAATCCAGTCACAGGTTTCATAAATATCATTTAAACCAACTTAAATTTTTCTTGCCATAAATTTCACAGTTTAAATAATCGTTTTACTTCCCAGCTTATCTAAACGTACTAAATACAACGGCATATTTGCAATGAATATTTCACAACTAAGTCGCTTAGCCTTAAAGCTAAATGCAAAAATTGTTACAAAGTATTTTCGTTACCAACACCCGTTCTTTTGGAACGACAAGTTATGTGAGTTTGCACTAAACACACAAAAGACAAAATTAATTCCTTGGTTATTCATAAATTTTTTCCTACAACCATGGGTAGCATGCTTTAATAGCTCATTTGTTTTAGTCTGCTATTTTCTCAACATTTATACTGAATTAAATATTATGCAACTTTTTATTCTTCTTGTTCAATTTTTACTAACCGTCTTTAGTGGAACATGCGCCGCCGTATTTTTTCTTCATTCCGACAAATGGGTGAAGTTTTCAAACCAACTTTTAGTTTTACAAGTTGAAAATAAAAATCAAATCAGTTGCTTTACCTCTAGGCCACCCAAATTTAAATTTCGTTTTGCCTATGTCAAATACTGGACAAACGTTGTTTTAAAATATACACAGTCTTTTGACTTCTTAGGAATGCTTTTACTTGCGATCGTACTAGTGTGGTGTTTTTTCAATGTAACATTGCCCCCATTTGTGTTTTACTTTGAGCTTGACGCCCCTATACATTTTTTTCGTATAGTTTTGCCAAAGGCTTGGCACAATTCCTTATGGTCTTGGATATTTATATTTATTTTTCGAATTTTTATTGGTACTTGGAGCATTTTCGAAGGAATTAACATGATAAGAACTTATTGTGTGTATTTCATTCTTTTAATCGGTACACTCAAAAAGAACCTAGACGGATTAAACAACTTTACCGTGTCCTTAGACAGCATTAGGATTTATCGTTCTTTAGCTGTGCTATTTATTTCAATAAACG
>JAQIWN010003121.1:0-13845 GCA_034699025.1 Entomobrya cf. arborea Gr-Col-00668
TTCTTTCTTGATCTCATCACGCAATATTACTGGTCCAGTATAGAGTAGAAAAGTTCGGAACTCAGTAGCCTTCCATCCTTCAATTTCCCAAAGAGATCGTGATTTTCTTCCGAATTCCACTGGCAATGACGGGGCGAGTTGACAGTGCAGAATAGATAACTTGTCAATTGTAGTTTTATGAAGTTTATAAGGACCAGGTTTACCTTTTATCCATAACAACAATATTTTTCTGACCACTCCAAGGCAAACTAAATGCATATATTCAAATGGAAAATCACTGACCATGTCAATCGGCAGATTTTATAAAATGCTGTCACCATTGTGGTGCTTAATTTGTCGCCTTTCTCTAAATGAAGTATTCGTTCGTAGATCACAAGCAGCTTTGGTATAAACTACACGATTTTCCACATATTTTCCTTTCGAGACGCACTTTCCACAACCATAATATCCTAAATGACCTTTGATACAGCAAATATATGCGCGAGCTGGTGCATCACATATGAAAGAATGCACGTCCACTTTCACTACACGGTTATCAAACACTAAACCAGTTACCAATATCTGGTTTAGTTCTTCAACAAATTCCGATAAATACAAATTCACATCAGACGGCTTCTCCTTTCCAACATAAATACCAACAGGGAACACGTTCTTGAACTTAAGTATTGAGCAAAGAATAGGCCAAAATTGCATTGAAGAACTTTTGTATAATGGTAGTCCATCGATGTTAAACTGAATTTCCACGTGGTCGATATTTAATTGATGTAGTAGCCCAGATAATTGTCGTTTTAATCCAAAGTGTACGTAATGAACTGGCTCTATAAGTTTGACATCTGTTTTTCTTGGTGTCGCCAAAAATGATCTAGCATCTTGAGGTAAGTCATTAAAGCATGAATGTTGTTGAAGAACTTTCAAAAGATCCGATAATGCCAATTGAGTAATTTTATGACGAATGCTCCAATCTTTTAGGCAAGTAGTAGTATCGTTCTCTGTTATTGGCACTTTCGGTTTGTTGATGTTTCGTTTGAGTCGTAGTGGGATGTATTGATTGGTACGCCTGGTTCTAATGTACTGGGACTCACTTCCGGTTGAGAGGCTTCACATTGTGAATTTTTAGACACCTTAGTATAATTCTGGACTGATTTTTCACTGCACTTAAGTAATTTTAGGTTCTGAGACGCCTTGTGTACCTCGTGTGCTTTTTTGATGGCAAGAGAAAGTCGTCTATTTTTCTGACGTTTGGATAAATCTAAAAGTTTTTTAAGTGAATTTTTAGCCATTGTTATTAGTCAAATAGTTTCGAACTATTAATAAAGACGAGCTTCTGCGTGAGTCGTACAAATGTATGTTGCCAGCTGTTCTGACTAATGTGGCGGGCCTTGTTGACTGCTCAGCTTGATGCTTAATGCACAGGAATTCATAGCTTTGTAAAATACTAGGATTAAAGGAGCAGTGATATGGTCGCTTAGTATTCGCTACGAGTTCGTTAATATCATGATACGTGAAAATGTACATAACGAATTTAGAGCGATTCGTCGTGGGATTTTTGTGTCTTCGCAACGAGATTGTTTAGATTTATCTGAAATATTTCGAATAGAATATTCGTATAGATTTCGATTAACGATATTCAACGAATGGCTACCTGGGTCATAAAGAATGTGTAGTGGCAGCTTCTTTTGATCCATCTTCCACCCATATGTATAAAATTAACCTAACTGGGTATTAAAACAATTACGTAAAATAAAAAGCATTACTTTCTGTTGACGTAAGGGTTGTATTTCCAGTGACCTATGACATCAACATGAAATGTAAAACCTTTTGTGTAGTCTAGTCATGATCATGGCACTTGTGTATTTTAAGATGTGTTAGACCAAATTGCTTTAATAATTTCTCCTCTTTCCAGCCGCATCCATGGTCAAAACACAGCACGTTTCTATTATTTTGCGCCACGTGCCCTATAAAGTGTATGTACTTCCTGAATGATCAAAAAGAAAGATTTCGCAAGATTCAACGACATTTTCAAGAATTTAGTTTCAATAAGCTTCTCTTGAAATAAAATCAGTGCAACTCTATTTATTTCACCAGTAACAATCTGAGATAGGTAAATTGAGAAATGAGCTACTACAATAATGTATGTGCATGATATGTACCAGTTTCCGGTCATGTTGAAAGTATCATGCGAAAGTTTAAACGTTAGATGCATGAATGAGATTCAGCTATGGAATCGAAGGTCCTACCCGTTGCAAGCTTAAGAGAAGACTTCTAAATCATGTCATTAATTTTCACTTTTTAAGGTACGCAGTACAGGACCATTTATGCGGGAGTACAGTTTTGAATCAAAATGCTAAAAAATCATTTAAATTTCTAATTCATAAAATTAGCAAATGCTTAAGGAGATTTTTCGTTGAAATCTTTTAAAAGTAATTTGTTTGTGGCTTTGAATAAATTATACCAGGATATATGCAACGGAGGTCTGTCTGTTCGCCTACTTCTCTTGAAAGGAATTTCTGCCAAATAGTTTTTTTAGCTAATTAGTCGCAAGAAAGACGAAATTAATTAAGAAACGCAGTTCTAATTGTTATCTTGCTTAAAGACACTATTGCTGAGGAAAAAGTCAGGTTAGTCATGGTACAATGAACTTTAGGTTATACAGTATTTAATAAGGGACATAAATGAACTTCTTGATCAACTTTTCTGTACGTAACAAGTATAATTTGAATGCTTTGTTTTTTTCTGTTTGTTTTCCATTGTATTTTCGTAGTCCACAATTTACCATTGCTGGAGCTCAGTACTTGAAAATGATGCCTTTGTAATTATTTATCATTAAATTGGGAGTAATTTTTGTTTGATATTTTTTTATCTGTAGCATAGTTACTAACGTTTGTTCTCTTGAGTTTTTAAAGTTATCAAACAAGCATAATACTTGTACGTTCTAACATTTTTGTATAATTTCACAATGCATTGATTTCAGTATGCTATTTTTAAATAGCAGACGAGAGATAAACAGATTGGTTTACTGCAATGTATACCGAGTTATTTTATTTGAGGATCCTGCTTGTGTGTCGGTCCGCATAAATAACTTACAGAACTGTGCATGATGCATGTAAATTGCAAACATTTTGGTTTTCAGTGAAAGCTTAGGGCGATAAATCAGGGAAAATACATAATTGTGTAATACAATAGCCAACTTGGTTTTTGCTAGTTGCTACTTAATTATTTCAGTATTTCCAGTGTTCTACTATTTTATAGGTTTAACAATACATCTTTTTTCCCATCGAACAAGCTAAATTCATAGTTCGCAGTTGCAGCACACAGTAAATGCATGTGATCTAGACACGTTTTAGCTACTTATGTTAGGCTGCTACTTATGACTCTCAAATTTAATTTAATCCCTCTTGTTCCTAAAATAAATAGTTTTCTCAAAGACATAAATATACATATATATAGATATTTAACACAAGAAAACATATTTTTATAGTATACTTGTTGGCATGTTGGCATCAGCAAGCAAAAAAAGTTAAGCGTATGAACAAATTTCGCAAGTAGGCATAACGAAGTATATACACACATATAATTTTCCTTTGCAGCACTTGAGAAAGATTTCACCTTCATTTAACTTCATTACTTCGCCTACATTTTTCATACTGTGTGCATGATCACATGATATACTATGACTTTAGTAACAATATCATATAGCACATTGCAAATAAATATATTTAAGACGTATGCAAGACTTTCCCCGAGAAAGTAGCCAAGAATAAGAGTATTTGTACATCCACTTACACTTGACAAGGCAAGGTTACAAGATTAGTGTTTATTTCCTACTTCTCCTTATATTTATAAATGTTTTTATATATTTGCAATTTGTAAGTGATACCAAATACCAAGGCTTTTACTACTCTTAGCTGTACTTCTTAATGCCTTCATTCTCGTAAACAACTTTGCACTAATGATGAAAGCCATGTTGAAATTTCTTGGAGGATAAACTATTCATATTCATAAAGTAAAAGGTAAATAACACAAAATTGCAAATAAGAAGCAACTTTTCTTCTCGCATGGACAAAGTTCTTGGAAAATAGAAAGAAAATGGGGATAATGTCAAAAGGCGACTGCGACTCAAAAAAAATTGTAACAAGCTTACTCTAACGAGGAAGCGTTGCAAATACCTGTCTCAGTTGAGTTGCTAATTAGGTCGTGATTGGTATACCAACTGTGTGCTATGCTATTATGAAGAATAATGGCACATTTGTTGGAGAGCTATGTCCTTAAAAAATTGTTTTCATTCCAGATTCCAAGCTTGGAATGCATTACAAACAATCTAATTACTGTTATTGTGATAAATCCTCTTAATTTGATACATAATCTGCTTTATTAGTTCTGTTGTTTGATACATTGATACAAACAAAGTACTTGTTTGGCTCTCGCTGTACTTGTACTCTTGCTGGAAAACATGATGCATGCGTATCAATTTACAAATTAAGTAGGTCCTTGTAAACTATCAAAAAATATTAATGTATCTTTTGACCAAAGCAGTTACACTGATGAGGATGACTGCATTACATAATGCTGTTTTTTTTTCTTGACTTCTCAAAACAAACATAATTGAGTTTGTAAACATGTTTGTTTCAAAATGCAGAATGTAAAATCCATGCAACCATCCCCATCCAATGACAACCCTGTACAGTTTTTCTGCAGTTTTCAAGTCATTAAGCTATTTAATACTCTAATTATTTAACTTTCCATTTAAAATATTGCAAGTCTGTAGTTAATAAAATTAAATACTAATATTGTAGCCGAATTATAAAAATAAATCATAAAAAAATATAATCAATGTCTCAAAAGTCAATCCTTCTGATTTTAATGAGCGACTTGTCTTGTCCCCGATTTTTATTAGTTTGACCGCACGCACACGTTTCAAGTTCATTTGACAGCGTCGTAGTTCAACTGAACTGTTGGGCAAATAACAGTGATTACCGCAACAACTAAAAATTGTACCTATAAATAAACTATGACTCATTTAAATCACATATTAAACACTACATGTGTTAAACGACATGTTGACCTACCCGACTCCATACTCCATCACCACCACACCGACACATTTTTTTTTGTTTTTGTAAAACGACAGAAATCCATGAACGTGGACTAAAAATAACCACATCATCTACAATTTACATAATATTCTCAATGATTTATGTAGAAGAAATGCATCTCTGAATTGCTAGTGTGCAAAACTCATGTCATGTCATGTGTTTGTATTCTTTTCAAACATATTTAATCTCCTTGTCGATTGTCAATCTTGCAAATTTAACGCTGTCACAGAAAAGCTGATTTGATAACTGTAAATGACTAATGACCTTTTCTTTCAAGCTGATTTAATTTGACTCCATGTGTGGACCATCAACTTGAAATAAAGAATTGTCCCACTACTGTTTACCAAGAAGCATGTCTCTGGAACTGGAAATATGGTAATGCTATGACGCGACATGGGTAATAATAGGTAAACGAACGGATCTGTTGGTTACTTGAAAAAATGAATGCATGCCATAATTACAAACATGTTTTCCAGACAGTGATCTCGAAGGAAGTTTAGCATAATGTATATATCTGTTCATTCATCCAAAAAATGATGATCTTAATTTAAATCTTCTTTCAACATTGATTCAAGAAAAATTGATTCATTTCATTAAACTCTCTCGGGTTTTATTTTATTGATCTTCTTTGGCGGTTTCTTGTTTGTTTTGTGGTTTGTGTGTTTGATCCCTGATTAATGGTACAAGAATCGACCGCTCCTTCCTACCGAAATCCTCCTCCTGACGACGTGTTGTGTGTCGTGTCGTAAATCCAAAAACAGAACATGAAAACGTTGCAAAAAAAGATCACTGACCCGACCAAAAAAATAATAATCAGTTTTAGAGATGACAGGACAGGGACGCTGCCGTTTTTCTGATGAACTCAAAGTAATAATTTAGACTTTAGAAAGTAGTTGTGGTGGTCTTCTGGTAAGTTACGTTGCTCTGTATTTAATGGAATGACATGACAGTTTTGATGGTGGTGGCTTCGTTCTGGGTAAATGACATGTCATATTTCACTTTGGTCATAGTCATGGTTGGTTTTGTTTGCATGTCATATGATGCATGTTAGTGGCGAAGTATTACTTTCAACGAGTCATCTCTGAAAACATTTGGAGAATCATTAAATGCCGTTAACTTTTTTCACCGCATCATGACAAAAAAGCGGAAAGTTACATTAAGGTATTTATTTTTGAAGCATTTATTTTTATTAGCACGTTGAATTTTTGAGTTGAACAGCCGCATGTGTGACTCGGATTATGAAATTACAGCACTTTATCGAAAAACAAACTCTTTGATGACTTGGTTACGATGCAACTGTCTGGTGGCTCAAACTATACTAGAGAATATTATGCACGTTAAGTTTTGCTTTGGGGGATCAAGACAGTTATTTGACTTTTACACCAAAATATGTCGCTCTACTGATCAGTTCATATTTGTGAACATTTATTGCATTCATTGTTTGTTTAGCCACACACCTTAAAGTTAAACCAAGCTCAGTTTGGAACGAAGTAATAAAACAAATATAGACTGTCAACTGTGCGTGGGTGGTTTGGTTGGTGTGCATGGAAGAGTGGATATTTCGCTTAACTTTCTGATCCTAACAAGCTTTCTGACCAGACTACCGTACCGTACTTACATTGATCCCACATTTTAGTTTTGCAAAGCTGCAAACTTTGTTCCGACGTGTGGAAGAAACGATGCTCGTTGAACCAAAACGTTGGTACATAAAGTAGTAAAACAGACTGTCATAAAATTATGATCAGCTTCAGTAATTTTTATTCATGATATGATATGTTTCTGTATATATTTTTTGATACTTAAAGTATCAACCACTTTGGATACTGTATAGTTGTCGCTCAAATATTTTAAAAGAAAATAAATAATAACGACCCTTATTTCTTAAGAAAAGGTCAACCAAGGGATAAACGACTTACTTCAATAGTTGTTGTGGGTGGAAATTTCATTGCAAAGTTATATTAGTACTTTTATTATCATCTTGTTATTGCGAAAGAGACTTAAAAACATTCACACTTTCTCGGGCCTATTCATCTAAAATGAATGAACGCTCTGTTCCTCGTACCGTCAACTTCAATCGCAATCAATGTCAAAACGTCTATACAGACTTGTGGCTTTTATCAAGTATTCCAAAAAGCATGACGATGACGAGACAAGCCCATGAAAGTGAAAGAGCATCTTTGAACCTACGTACATAACTAGATTTCTTAGCATTGATATGTAGTAAAGTAAGTGTGAAGGTATGTGACCTCTGTTTTTTTGCAGTCAGTAGTAGAGTTGATCATTGAGTCGAGGAATGTACATTATTTTGCTATGAATATGCTGGGCTAAGGCTTGAACCTTATGTCAAGAAAGCGAAAGCCTTGAAAGGAAATTGCGAAGGATACTGCTGCGTTTCTTCCATTAGCGGTGTAAATGTATAAATGCAGTCATGTCATGTCATTTTGTATAGTATTCTAACTGTACAAGTAAAAATGTTGTCTGTGCATCACAATAAATAATTTCTCAGTTCGGTTGAGTGAAAATGGGCGGTAAAAATTAGCCATAAAGTGAGCAATGGAAAGTTGAACATTGAGAAGTGTAAGTTATGGCGTGGGTTGGGTTAGGTAGGTAGCGATAGTAAAAAGGATCTTAATTCAATGACCTTTCTTAATGCATTCTTTGTCTTGAGAACTTAAGGTTGAGTAGATAGCGTAGTCGTCAAAGTACTATAGTTAATAGTTAATAAAAAATAACGTCGCTGGTTTGAACGAATACTCTAAATTATTAGACACGAGAAGAATTTTCATTGGTACCATAATGCGGCAGAAAGTGCGCAACTTATTTCCCTCAAGTGACTTGAATTATTAGCTGTGATGATGTGTGAAAAGAGATCTTGTCGCTGAAGGAAAGCGTTCGATAAATTTGTGCTGGCCAAGCTCTAGCCTAACCAATTTGTTATAAAAGGGCAAAATTAGGATTTTCGGTGTGCCGTCATCGCCATCGTCATGCACCATTCATTCTCTGTAAACATGTATGGCTTTGTTGGCAAGGGAAAATGCACGCGTGCTGTGTGCAGTGTAGTGGTTCCTTATCATATTGCAATATCATAATATTCAGAATGCTAGAATTTCATAAATAAATACAGCGTAAACGAAGGTTGCAACTTTATTTCTTCTAATTAATGTCAGGGCCACCATTTCCGCTTATTCGTTTAGTTTGGTGCGTGTGAAGCAAATTGTTACCACACGCATTTAGCAATTACAAACAATCAGCACTCAGCAAAATAAATGCTTGGTGGCTAGAGAATGAAAACTTTCCATGCATAATTTTCCTTTATTTTCTTCTTGATTTTTATTCTTTCTGTATGGAGAAAGGCAAAATTACTAAGGTGGTCATTATTAAATACATATTCAAATTCTAAAGGTTAGGAAGGAGAGAAATTTTAATGTTTCATATGAACATTTTTTTGTAGCAAAATGAAAATGGATCGTTGCATATTTGTATGAATTGCAATCATTCAGTTTGTATCAGGTGACTGGTTATAATGCCTGAGTTCCAAGTTCCAACTGCACTTAAGCAAAATGCAATGGATTCATAGTTGATAGTTTTTTTTACACAAGAAATTTCGCCTATTGAATACTTTAACTGTCAGTTTACATTAAGTTTTAATTTGTATGATTTGATGATGGAAAATTTCTGCGAAAGAAATGATTCTTTGTGTTAAATTTTGTGATGTAAAGTTGTATGCAAAAGTGTATATTTCATATTTGCATTATTCAACGGCTTGTCACTTTAGTATAAAATTTATCTTTGCAAATATTTACGCCGTAACGATATAGAATATTCATGATGGTATAACTTTCTTTAGAAGTACAAAAACAAATATATGTAGTTTCGCAAACTGAAGAATTCTTGCTAGACTTTGTCCTACCTTTTAGAATTACTTAGACGTATGTATTTTTACCAGTACTATTTACTATGCTATGCTGTTTACTTATCTTCGTTCTTCACAACAGTCGTCGGTCCATGTCAAATTATAGGCTTCACTAATTTTTCTCCTTTATCATCAGTTCACTAGCATGAAAGGAATGACATAGTTTGTAAATAATAATCATGATTTAAATTTTGAACTAATAATAGTACCAATCTACCCACCCTTTAATTAATTAACTTTTACTTACGCTCTATAAATGGCATCATCATCAATGGTATACTAGGTCATTTGGCGGGGGGATTCCTTTGTCGTAAATTATTTGATGCTTCATGAAAATCTAGCACAAACGATTCGAAAGTAATTTCCAATCCCAATCCCAGCTGCATATAAAACATTCATGTGCACCATTAATACTAAAGCAGGAAATAAATGTAAAAACCTTGCCTGGATAAGGATAAGCTTTCAGTTCCTTCAGCGATAAAAAATAAAGCTCGGTCACAGCTGCAAAAGAGCTAAAACAATTTGCATTGATTGCTTGTCCCAAATCATGCAGAAAATAGTAATAAATTGTGAAAAACGATAAAACAATCCAAACACAAAGATGAAATGGCATTAACTTTCTCTCTCTGATTTTTATGGCCTCGTCATGTGTAAGTTGTCAGTTTGAAATACATTTAACTAATTGCTCTATCGTTACAAAAATGAATAAATGACTTTCGTTTATCTTTTCCTGCATAAACATTTTTACAAAAATATCTGATGACCTTTCTACCTACATGATGACATGACATGCATAGAGGATCATAGTATAGTCAGTCGCAGTTGGTCAGCCTACTACAGTAATTGCAATTAGCACTACTTATGTAAGCAATACTTTATGTCGGCTATAATAACTCTAAAAAGTATCAAGTTTCTCCTTGAATTAGCAAAAACCTACCTTTTAACCTTGAAGCATTCTTTTCAACGTACTAAACTTGTCAATCGAGGCTTATGTCTAGGTTTTCCCTTAGTTTAAAACGAATTTTTGGCTATTTTTATACATTTAAATTACAAATGAGTGGCTTGTCTCATGACATGATCCTCATTTTACATCCTTTTGAATTCGCAATAAAGAAGGATTAATTTAATTGCCACTTCTATGGAATATATAAAAATGCATGGGTTGTAAAAGGGGATTCGATGAATATTACCATTTTTCCAGATGTCAACTTACGTGATACTTCAATTTTAATTTTAAAACAAATATTGAATGTTCATTTGCATGTTTTGTTTATGGGGATATTTGAGTTCTTGCTTATTTGTGCAAGGAATGCTAAGTATTCCATATGGACTTACATCAATAATTATTTTGAGTGTCTACTTACATGGAATATGCGAGCCCGCTTCAAATATTAAGTGGGTACATACCTACGATTTGCTTATTGAAAGTTTAATATTATCATGGAGAACATGAAATTACTCTACTATTTAGGATGATAATTGGTTATGCCATTTTAGCTCTCTTAACAAGCAAGCGGTCGGTAGGCGTGTTTGCGTTGGTTGTAGTCGGCTTCAACAAACCAATTTTCATGCGATTTTTATCTCTCTTTGCAAGATAATTTTGTTTTGTTCCATCACCGTCAAGTTTTATAAGAAGTGCACATGGTAATGCTGCTGGTATGGTAGTTGGTATGTGTACTTGTTGAAAAGATAATTATTTTTATTAAATTATTCTTCCCTTAATTAGCGTTCTAGTCACGTTGTAAGATTTTTCGGGAGTTGGCTCTATCCTACAAGGCATTCTAAAAGCAAACATTGGTTACTCGGCTCAACTGTCATTTTGTACAGACCATTTAAAATTCAGAATCACATAGTTCATGAATATCTTTATTGAATACTGATCTCAATTTGAGTTCCGTTTCGTTCACTCAACTAGTTTTGAATGAATGCATATTTTGAAAAGATAGTTCTTATTGGTGGAACGAGATTCCGTGTCACGGGGATGCTGAAATCCATCAAAATATAATCATTTACTATGTCACTAAATTGAGTTGTCACGTAGCTGCAGTCGTCAATTTCCAGTCAGCGTTGGTGGGAACAGGATCGGGTTTTTGTTAGACAAATATGTTTATTCACAACGCTCAAATGTCTTCAATGTGCTCTATCATAACTTGGGAGATAAGTCGAAATAAAAACCTTCATAAAGATAAAGTTATTGTTAGATATGTAGAGAAACTGTCTTGTTTTAAAGACTACTGGAATAATGTGTTTTCATTGGGGTTCATGAGACTGTTAGTATTTTTTATTGTCGTTATTTTATGCATATAGACATACTAGTACATACATTTACCAAGTAATGTTATCTCAGACAGACCATTTTATTATGACCAACGTTATCTTGTTATTACCAAGATCTCAAATTAACGGTTATGCTTGTAGACTACATTATGTTGGTTATAAAAATAAATGGCTTGTCTGAGCTGAGACATTTTTTTGAGGATTTCAGAAGTTAGTTACACATTTGATGTAATTTTATGACCTTGTTTAACAAATTAATTAGGTGTATGGTGTATATATAATAGACTATTTAGAAATCATCTTTCACAAAACTGAATCTCTGTCGTTTACCATTTCATTTAGATCCTTTTGGTATGCAACCGGAAATAAGCTCATAAGTATAAGTCATAAATAAATCCGCATGAGTAGTTTTGAATATTTAGTGTTCAATTAGTCGTTGCAGATTTTAGCAGAAACATCGGTGAAACAAAAAAAAAAAACGTTTTTTTCAGTAAATTGCCATATGTTTCGCTCAATTTACGGTGCAAATGCCATTTCACTCTTGGATAGATTTCTCTTAAACTAGAATTGTTATTAAGTCTAAATAGTACTTGAATTATCTAAAGCATCCGACCGATGTAACACATTTCAATAGAAAGCTGCATACCATTCTTCTTGCGAATGAAATTACAATTGCAAAATGCCAATTAAACAAAGGTATGTATTTGTACAACGTGTAGTAAAAAATTTGAGACGGCGGCGGTGTTTGACAGATAGTGAAAGGGAATCTACTTCGGTTCGTAATTCGAAATTTCCACTGGCAGACATTATGACTGGTGTTGATTGAATGGTGCATTTGTAGGCATTTGGATTGTTAGGTTTGCGAAAATAGAAAACAGATTTCGCTGAACACAGTAATAAAAACCATCTTTCATTCAATCCATTTACGTCAAAAGCTAACAGACGCTGTTATAAAATGCGTGCATAAAGATAACAAGTTTATTTTCTCATATCAGGTTCAATAGACGTAACGTACACAATCTAGAAGAAAATTAATTCTCCTCTTGTTCTATTGTTGTGATTAAAGTTCGTTGCCGTTGCGTCCTTGCTGATAAATATTGTTCGTTCTAAACGAAAAGGCTTTTTTTATTACAACCGAAATCAAAAAACAAACACTCAAACTCATCCAAGCGATAGAGTTGTCAATGTTGTCATTTGTCGTATATATCCTGAGAGACATTGGGGGTGAACTGAGAATTTACTTATAAAAGATTTTCATTTTATGTTCTACAGATTTCGTCGTATGCATCAACCAGACACGACACCAACATGTAAATATTTTATGTCGCAGTCAAGTCTAAGTAATTCATACTCGTGGTGATGATGATGTACATATGCGTGATATATAAATAAATTGCTGCACGTTTGTGGCTTCCTTACTTCTGAACACAAAAAATATGACTAACAGCAAGAAAAGGTGAAAGGAATCAAAAATGCATTGGAACGAAAGTCATAAATATGGATTAAGGTGCAAATCAAGCACATGTGTGGTCACGCTGTTATATATGTTATGTTCTGACACGAGGTTTGTGCAGGGCAAACACGAGTTCTGTAAATACTTATGTGAATTATACAGGAGATGAAATTATACTGCAGTCTGACTACGAAAGTATTTTTGATTGATAAGACAGGTGCATTTGTTGTGACCATTTCAGGACATCATCGGACATTTAACATGATACACCATTAATGGACCAGTTAGAATCTCAGTTTCACTTTTACACATATTTGAAGTTATTTTTCTTTACTTCTAATGTTTATATTTAAGTATCAATTCTAATTTTAGTATGTTAATGACTAATGATACTAAAACTGTCCAAAATAAGTAATTTCTTTGGTAATAATATTTATGATATTTTTTTGACGCTTACGCTTTCCAATGGTAAACAGGAGGAGAGCATAATATACTTGTATAAATAGTTCATTGCAAACACAATTACCTTTTATGTGTAATGGTAGCCCGACTTCAAATAGTAGTTTTTAGATGCTCTACCTATACAAGTTTTCTTTATGGAGTAAAATCCCAAATTAAAGAATTACGTGTTCATTTCAATTATCATTTTGAATTCTTACTAAATACGTTTGGCTTGCTGCGTGACTCTTGGCGATATCTGTGTGCTGTGGAAATTGTACTCGTACTTTACCATTCGTCATCATCAAGCTTGGATGGACCATGGTCGTACTATTCACTGCCCAATATCTATTATTAGCCGAAACTACATAGCACACAGCAACGACAAACTGATATTTATTAGCTTACATGATTATTAAGCTTTTCCATATGTTACCAAACAGGTGTCATCAAGTACTTTAAAGTGTAATGACTTATAGGGAATCGAGTCCAAGAACAAATCCAAAGTTTACTTTTTTCACTTTTTGACTGTGAGATAATACTCTACTCACTGACCTCCCCGTTTAAAAAAATATTTATGCAAAAGAAATTTCTTACATGGAAAAACTGATCCTTTACGTTTACATCTTAATACACTCTTAACGGTCTACATGAAAGCGTTAAGCGTTTTC
>JAQIWN010003122.1:0-13843 GCA_034699025.1 Entomobrya cf. arborea Gr-Col-00668
CAGTGAGGCTGCTAATCTAAAACGAAGTTAAATTGCTCGAGGAAAAAAAGAGAAAGCAAAGTAGAACAGCTGAGGTTAGTTGTTGGGAGAGAAAGCTGCGAGGCAAAAAAATGTACACCTGAGCTGAAATATACACTTAAAGCAAAGCTATCTTTTTTTTCTTTCGGAGAAGAACCGAACCAGGAAATAAAAAAATAGGTTGGTTGGTTGTTAAAGTTTGGGAATTGCTTGAAGCAAGTCAAGTTTTTGAGAGAGGGACTCTAAATCACTCACGCCAGGCTAGGCCAGAGTAGAGCAGAGAAGAGTCCCCGCCTGTCTGATTAATGGTATAAGTGACAGGACACATGGAACATCAACTCAAAAGACTGAAAAGATTCCCTACATGTTTTAAAAAGGAGAATAGTGAATGCGGAAAAAAAGTAGAAAAAAAGTGGAAGTAGTTTCGTTTCGAGTCACACGTATTTCGAAAGTGTGATCAAGAGAAATTGGATTTTTTCTTCTTTTTTTTCGGTGCATATAATTTTCGTGCTTAGAATATCAATAGATAAAAATAATGAGAGACTTACGTGTGTCACCAATTCCCATTGTCATTGGCGGGGGATAGAGAATGCCGAGGAGGAAGACGCCAAGAATACCAACCACTGACCACTCTCCTCCCATCGTCGTCATTATCATTCCAAAAATATTTTAAGTGGCCTTTAACCTTAAACACAACCGGAAGTAGAGAAACTACAGAGGGATGTACAGTCTACGAGCAACATGTTTTTTTACACGCCACTAAACTTGAAACTTTCACTTGATATACGATATGTTACGAGAATGTAGCGTCTAGTTAATTTAGTTTACCGTCTGTTTACCACTTTTTTCAGCAGCTTATATTTTGTGACATGACAAGTTAAGAAAATGAAGTGGAGCTCAAATAACGAACGAGCTGTTTTTGCTGTTTGGTATGTTTATGTGGATGTCACACCAACCAAACCACCAACCACTTTATTTTGCCCGGATATGAAGATGATGTGGCAGTCATCATGGTAATGATACTTGGTAGAGGGAAAGTAGCAGCATTAGGCTGTATACTCATCATGCGCTGTATTTTTTAGGTGAAAAATGACACAATAAATGGGATCGGATTACTTTCGAGGCTGAAGCGGAAAGGAGAAAAGCTTTGCATGAAGGACTTTTCGAGAGAGAGAGAGAGAGAGAGAGAGAGATAATGTTTGTTGCTTTTTTGGTCTAGAGCATTTGGAGTGTGTATGCTAGACATGTGCCGGATATTAGTTGCATGGCTTTTGATGCCTTCCAGCACAACATTATATCTAAGAATGATGATGATGATGACATACTTTATTCACCAAGATCACAAAACGAGAGAAAAAAACCATTTCCCGGAGAGAGAGAGAGAGAAGCGGTATAAAACGTTTGGTAGCAATTGTATATTAAAATAATTTAGTTTCGTAATGCGAGGAAATACGAGAGAAAGGGTTTACGTTCGTAAATATGTTTATTTGGAAAAAAAAGTTTTTCGGCGTAAAGTCAAGTCAAAAGGCAATCTAAATATGGTATGTAGATGGTACACTAAACAACTTCACTAATTGCATTTTTTTCCATCTAGGCTTTTTTTTGTGGAAAGGGTATTTTTTGGTCTGCGGATGACAAGTTGGGAGAAAAAACGTGGCAAAGTCCAGTTTGGTTTTTTTGTGTGGGTTTTTGGTTGATGTCGAAACAGTTTTCACGCTCGACCAAACCGTTTAGCTGGAGAACAATATTCTGGTGGGCATGGACAACGGCTGCTCTCAACTTTCATCATCGCCACCAACAATACCAAAACCACATTCACAACTTTGTCTTCTAAAAATATATATGTATAGAGTACGTGTGTACTTTTTGGCAATTTGATAGCGGCTTGAATTTATTTTAGAGTTGTTACGTCACTCTATTTCGATTTTGACTCGACAGAGAAAATTTTGTCCAGACTCCAGACACAAAAAAAATCGGAGAGACTTTTCACTTTTTCACAATTGACAGAATAGAAGTCTAAGTCGTAGTTCGAATAGTGGTGGTGGTTAGTTTTTAGGACAAAAAATGGAATATAAGAAGAAGAGGATCTCAATTCAATTTGAATGTGTTGATGTGTTACAAGAGATGATATGGCTGGAGCTACAGAAAAGTAGTAAATTGATGGCAGAGAATAGAGAATGGAGAGAGAGAATACAAGTTTAGAATACAAATTATCTTGGAGATCCAATATTGTTTGGGTTGCATGAGAAAATGCACTTTTTTCTGTTGAAACTTGATTCACACGAAATAAAAAGAATAAAGTACGAAGAAATAGATATATTTTTTTCGGTGTAAGTTTTTTTTTGGTGAAATACGAGTTAAGTTTTGTAGACGAAATGTTGAACGTGTGTGTGCTCTGTTCGAATGCAAGGGGAAAACTGGCTGGAAGGCTGAGTTGAGCTCCAGACAAAACCGTATCGTGTGTTGGGCTGCTGCTTTGGTTGTAAGCTGCTTTCAGTGCATTTTATGGACATAGACAGAAAGCCAGGTTTTTTTGGTTCTCTTGTCTTCTTGCCTGGCTGTCGAATGTTGGATGTTTCTTTGGAAGGGAAGAAAAGTGGTAATGGTTTATGGGAGAGCCATTTAATTAGCCATTCATGGCAAACTGCAGTACAAACAGAGGAAGAAGAGAAGAAAGTCGGAGGTTTGCAAAGTATTCGTTTTTGTGCTTCTTTTGCTATCTTGTACACATGTCTTATGTCTTTGTTTATTAGGCAAAGCGTCCCGAGAGAAGAATTAAGCAATTATCCAACAAACTCAAACTCTCTCTCTTTTGCTTTTTGTGTGGCTTAGCTTTACTGAAAATGGTCAAGAAGCAGAATGGGTGAACATTTTGTAAAAGATTTTCATTGAAAATTTTAGGGTTTGAAATTGTTTTGGAATTGTTTTATGGGCGGTGGTAATTTTACTGGCTTGGTTAACTATTCGAAAAGTCTTTTGAAATCCATTCAATATTTATGGTGATGAGCTGGAAAACAATGAGAAGAGTACGATTTATATTAGAAGAAAGAAGAGGAGATTTAAGAAGGAAATTTTGGGTTATGTGAAGAAAGAAGTAAAGTAGCCTCTGGGGGAATTAGCAGGGAAAAAAAGTAAGTTTAGAGCAAGGAAGCAAAGTCTCACATGAAACATTAATTAGGAACGATTTCGCCAGTTGAAAATTGGATTATTTAAAAGGAGAAGAGGGAAGAAGAGATGTGCTCTTTAGTCTCATTATGATAATGGCAGTAAATCATAGAGAGAGAGAAAATGCTCTTATATCTTTACTGGGAAATGGGAACAAAGTCTGTTGAAAATTTTGAGAACGTTCACCTTCGGGCAATCATGCAACTTTGCAAAGCTTTGCTTTTGAGGGAGAAAAAAAGAGAAGAGGAATGAATAGGAACGATGCCGACAGGAAATTAAAGATGGTGACGATTACCACAAAACGGCGCTTAACAAGCTCAACAATCTCTTCAGTTTTTTATATATAAATTTTGTGTGGCGTTGAAGAAAATAAAGTTTTGTAAGATTTTTTGTAAAGAGTATTCCAGGTTTTTGTGTGTGTGTGATTGCGAGAATAAAAAGAGAACAAGTTTATTTATAATAAGCTTGCTTGTATTTCACTTTCAGGGGAAAAAATGGAAAAGTTCAAAGTTCGAAACTTGCTTATTTTCCTAAGTTGCTTTTCTGTTTTAAAGTTTTTCGGGAAAGTGAAAACGTCCGTTGAAAACTTAGCTGGTTATTTGGATGTGTAGCGATTTGTGAATAGGGAAAGTAGCCTGGGCTAATTTAAAGGTATTGTGTAGTTTTGTGCCTTGTTTGTTGGTCCATTGAGAAAAGTGTGGAAAAATGAAAATTGCAAAGTTCACTGAACTATTTTTCGCCTTCTTGCAAAGTGAATTTAAAATTTTAAAGAAGAAGCGAACGAGAGAGTGTGTTCATGAAAAATGGAGGGAATGAAAGGTGTGTAGTTGAGGGAGTAGTGGGAGTTGAGATAAGAGTGAGTAGTTTTTGTTGAGAATGTTGGATGACATGTGATGGATAGCTTGTGAAGTTTATCTTTACAAATGGCATACATGTATATTATTTTCTTTTTTTTGGGTAAACAAAACAGTAAAGGACACGCGAGCAGGGCATAAGAAGACACACTGATAGATACTAATGGGCTATTTATTTATCACGAAGGTTTTTTTTTGTGAGGACAGAAAAAAGGGATAAAAATGCAGGAGGATAGGATATACGACAGCTTTCAAGTTTATTTACGGTCAAATGCACTGAAAGTATAGCAGCAGGACACGCAAAAGGACAATGGGACAAAAAAAGTTGGTTTAGTTTAAGTGGCTGCATGTATCGTATATCAGAAAAAAGCCGCGTGTGGGAAAGTGGGAGACCGTGAATATATTTTTCTTTTCTTTTGAAAAATTATCTTGGCCATTGAAAAGGAAAACGATTTTCTTTGATGTTATCTTTTATGGGGTTTCTCCACTAAATAGAATAGGGACAAAAGAAAGTGGAAAAAAGGGTTGAAAAAAATAGATTAGCAAGAAGAGGGCTTTTTCCTCTGGAGCATGCAAGAATGTGTGCAGATGACAAGTGTGCCTGATAGCTTTTTGATGTCTTCAAGAAAATTTTAGCCATCTTGAAATATCCATAACAATAATAATAGGGATGATGATTATGATAGGGAATTTGCTTGAGAGAATAAAAGAGAAAGTCGCTTGACCATAAAATATTTAGTTTTGCTGGCTCTCTTCTTTTGAAGAAGATTGCAATCGGTTTAGGATTCAGCGCGCTTAGAAAAAAATAGCAATAGAATCGCATTAGCCTACTCGTCCGTACGTAATGGGCTACATGACAAGGGAATTTCCATGGAGAAAAAAACAGCAACTGTTTTTGCCAAAAAAATATATACAATGTAAAGCTGTATTGTAGATTTGATAAGGATTTGTAAAAAAATATGTTTTGGGTCGTTACAAAAATGCAACTTTGGCAACTTTTTTTGTACATTTTTAGTTTGTATGCTGTGTGGTGAAAAAATGAAATGGAAACATATACTTATATATAAAATTGAATTCGATACATCAATCCATACGTTTTAGTGGGCGTTTTGTATTGTTGATTTATTTATTATATTGGCGTCGCGTTGTGCTTTCAATCAATTTTCTTGATTAATAAACAGTTTTTTGAAGTTCATTTGAAAACTGATAAAATATTCAGCAACTTTTCTGTTTGACAATATATTCTTCACTTTTTCCTAAAAAAATATTATCGGTTTTCTTCCTTTTCGAAATAGCTTATGGGTCATAAAAGTTTTGGAAGTGTCCTAAAATATAAAGGTAGATATAAACCAAGAAATGCACACGTTTTATGACCGAGCAGTAGTGCGACTTCACTTTTGCAACTTTAGCCACAAAAAAGTTTTTTATTGTCATTTTATGAGTTGCGACAAAAAGAGGGAATTTTATCGATGGACCTCTCAAAAAAGAGTGGAATAAGTTGTCGCATAAAAAAACTACAGGAAATATATTTCACTTTATGACTTTTCTTCCAAAATTATGCTGTGCATTTCATTCCCAACTTTTTAAAAATCTAAATGGCGGTGAATTATAGCAGCGAAGCTGTAAAAATAAATATTTTCCAAACATAAAATATTTAAACGGCTATTACCCAACGCAAAAAAATATTTTACACACGTTACATCTGCATCTTTCCGTAAAAGCTGTGATTCCAACGAAAAAAGGAAAGTGGTAATTATATGCGCTTGAGCGTGTGGGCTTGTGTGTGTGCCTATCTCTGCAAATGACAAGTTTGTTTTCTGCCAGTGAGCTGATGGCTTTCCCATGTCAAACCAATGAACCAAGTTGACCGTCAAATAATTTTTTGACCGGCCAGCTTTCATTTTCTCACGTACATCAAAGCCAAGCAAAGCAGCAAAGTGTGTGTGTGTGAGCTTGTACGGATTGTATTTTATAAGTCAACTAAAAGGATAGCATGTATTTCTGTTTGAATGAAATATCCGAAAGTTCGAAATTATACGTAGCTCTACATTTATTTTGTATGATTTGTGCTCCATTTGTATTTTTTTTCTTTTGAATAGTTTATAACTAGACTACAAATTTATACGGGATGGTTTGATATATAAAAATAGAAATATGAAATCCTAATTCAATTTTCGTGTTCCGACGCAACAGAACCAAAGTTATTTTATTATTAATTCGTTCTGTGGCTTGGCTGGAGATAGAGATGTTTATGAATTGCGAAAGTCAGGAATGACGTAGAAAATATGTGTTGCAAACGTTTACTCCCACGCGTAATAAAAAATGTGAAAAGTAACCCAACCAAACAAACATCATATCATATATCATTATATTCTGACCAATTTTTTTTATTCACCGAAACCCACAACCTCGAAAAAATAGAGTCTAAATATAACAGCGTAGCAACAATTTATTATGAATTTTTTGTGAAGTTCTGTTGCGATATAGATAGTAGTTCTGTTGTAGAAATTTGTTATGTCTACCTTGTGTATTTTGGTGCGGTGTAGGAAAAAAGGTAAGGTTGATTGACAGGGATCAGTTGCGGGTGTGACAGGGGATTTGCTTGGAGGCCTTTCGGGACTGATGAATGTTTTCAGATGGAATCTTGAGACTACCTGAAAATTTATACAAAAGGAAAGGTAGTGGCGCGGCGTGAAGAAATAGGAAAGAAAGATTGACTGGAAAATTTGGAGAAGATTTTTGTGCATGCGGGATTTCACGCAATTTATACTTGTAATCCTCTCCATATTTTTATACATTGAAATTGGAGTCGCAGTAGAGTTGGTAGAGAAGTAAGATGTGTGCAAAATGTATGAGAGTATGTGTTTATTGACAGTGGTAAGTATTAGGCAAATGAAAAGTGATTGTTGAGCAACAAATAAGAGTAGATGGGAAATTTGGTTGAGATTGACAGGTGGAGTGAAATCTTGTCGAAGAAGTTGTCAAGTTTTGTATGAAGTGACATATTAGGGGATCATTGGAATATAAAAAGAACGTCTAATGAAGTTTCGTTTAGAGTCGAGTTCGAGTTGCAAATATATTTAGTTTATTTTTTAACTGTTCTTTAAAATCATTATATTATAATTGTGCTTACTCTAAAAGTTACAATTACTATAGAAACATATTAGAATTCAAATGAAACCTGGCAAAACTTTATCGCACGTGAAAAGGTCATTAAGCACAATCGAATGTATATTCGTTTTAGAGCTGAAGTCAAGATATAAATATTTAAGAAGATTAGTCATCAGAGAGTAGGACACGTAATTAAATGCGCATTTTTCAGAATTACGCATGAGTTGTTATTCGAGAAGGTAATGAAAATAGGGCAATCCTCTTAGTGAAATTATGACGGTGTGTAAACAGGAAGAGTACTAACAAAGCTATACTACTTAAAGGAAGCGTGTAAGGGGAAAAGTTGAAAGGAAGAGCAAGAGGGAACAAAGAGCTGCAAATATTTAATCTCTTATTGACAGCAAAAATATATACATGAGGAAGTAAAGTAGGGAGGTTGTCTTTTGGAATAGATGTGGGCTCAGGTGGGCTTTCCTCTTTTGTCATTGCATGTCAACAACGACATAACGGTCTCATAAACACCCGAGTGGGGGAAAACGCCAAGACTACGAGTTTTATCGTTTTTGTTTGTCCAAAATAAATAAGGGATCCATCTCAACATACTAATTTGTCATGCAAGCGTGAATAGATCCTGTATAAATTAAATACTTTCATGTGGGCTGCTTGTCATTCGGTGGGGATGACTCATTTATTTTTTGACTTAAAATACGACGAGTTATTTTTAACGCTACATCATAAAATATCAGGGATAATATTATGAGTTTTAAAAGTTTTCATGAAATAGGGTGCATGAAATTGTTGAAATTTTTTTAAATCGCTTTAGAAAATTTAAAATGTAAACGGTTTTAAAATTTGGTTCTATATCATTTAGTGAATTATACTAAATTATTTTACTTGTTCCACTTTCTCAAAATTACAAAATAGTTTTTAGTCATTTGTTTTGTTGTAAAAACTCATCTTTTGTTCTGTAAATTGCTCATAAATACGTAACTCTCATTTAATATGAGTGGACACACCCATAACAGTAAAAATCCAATTTGCTCATGGAGAAGTAATGATAAAAATAACAATCAAAGTCAAATAACTTTTTATTACAATGCATTAGGTCAGACCAGTAGCTTCAAAAATGTTTTTCTAACGCTATTTTGGTTAGGAAGGTAAATTCGAGTGCCGGAAAATGTAATTTTGATGGAGAAAGATATTAGTATCTAGTATCCATACATATGTATGTATTTACGTAGCATAGGGGTAGATTTAAGAGAAAGTAGATTTATTTTGGGATTTGAGAACTGAGCAACAAGGGTAATCAGAAAATCTAGTGGAATTGACGCAGCTTTTTAGACGTACTCAAAAACTAAATTATGACAAGGTTGAGAGTAAATTAGATTTGAGATAGTTGATATGGTATGGAGTATGAAGATGGATAGAATATTATATTGAATTCCAATGGGAATTTTCTAAGAAAAAGTCTGATTGAAAGTTGAAATTGAAAATGAATAAAAAATGATGATGATAGTAGAACGATAGTGTATGATAACTTGTCTTAATCAATCTAATAAACAAAAAAAAAAAGAAAAAGAAAATAGTTTGAAATGGCTTTGTTTTGTTTTTGGTTTGAGTTGAATGCTAGTTTAGGCAAAAAAATAAATGAGAAAGTATTGTGATTGATCGATTTTTTTAGTCGGTTTGAAGTAACAGAGAAATATGAGCTATTTTCAATGAAAAATATAAAAGGCTGTGTTGACTTTATTTTGTCTAAATTTATAGCAAAGCAGAATTTCATTCTGAAACCTTCATTAATTCTAAACGAGATGAAATGTTTATGTGACGTTAGACTTTACTGGAGCGTACTTCTTTTTTCTTTCCGTTTTTTATGATAAAGACGTTGGAAGGTTGAAAGGGAACAAAACAAAATATGGGCGGCTCTGTTTTGTTGTGGTAAGATGTTAAGAGGATTCGAGAGATAAGTTTAAGATATCATATGTTATGGAAGATGTCATCCTTTTTCGCAATAAAGTTATCATGAGATATCATCACAACATTATTTGTTGTCTATTTTTCGGTTGTGGTTGGTTGTCCTTTAAATGAAAAACGAAATAGCAAACTTTTAGGACAAGGCTAAATGTATAAAAGAAGAATGCATTGAAAATAAAATGTGTAAGGTCGTCGTCAAACCACCACAAAATCAGTTTTTGTGTTTACGCTATACAATGGAAATAGGTCGTTCGTCTCACTTAAATAAACAGAGTTAAATATTTTTGATAAGTGGAAGCAGCACTTTTGCATATACAGTAAGTATGTAGAAATGAAATACTGTTTGCGATATTAAATAGCCTTTTGATATAAAGTAAATTAAATAACGAGTGTAGTGAATGAGTATAGTATATCGTTTATAATAATAATTATTTGGCAGAGAGAAGGGAAGTAGGCAGAGAAAAACAAAGCGTGTAAACAAAAGGCCTGATGTTGTGCAATATTTAAAAGCGCAGGTAAAGTGAAGCAGTATCGAGAATGTTGTAAACAAGGTTTAAGTTGGGAATAAAAGTATGGGATTTTGCAGAGTAAAAAAGAAGATCGTAAAAGTATTTTATTGTGGATATAAAATTTCTCTGTTTGTTTTATAGCATATGGAAAATTATGTTAGGTAAACATGCCTACAAATATATTACGTATTATATTTTTGTGAAGGGAAGCATTTCGTAACGTTTAAGCATCCAACGCAACCGACCAAAAATAGTCTCCTGTGTTTTCGAAGAGTTTGCTTAACTAAAACATTTTCCTGTTCATTCAAAAAGTAACAAAGTTTTTTTTAGCTGGAAAAGCTACAACCAACTCATTATTTTCTATAATATTTTATCATTGTCCAAATTTAATGAACGTTTTTTGTGTGTGGTTGGTTGGTTACTGTGCTCGGAAGTTTGAAGTACCTACCACTCCCAGTTCTTAGGATAATTACATAATAGCCATGCTTAGAATTTCGGGTGAACGACGCTTAAAAGAGAATAAATCTGACACGTAGGCATATATTTTTCGAAATTGAGTTAATGCTAGTTTAAGCTGTCTGGTAATTTATTCCTCAAGTTTTTGTGCCAAATGAGGTAAAATTTTGATTTCGCAATTATACCTACACACACACACAACTTACATCATTGATTATATATTATATCAAATTTAGGTGTAAACCGTGTAGCAATTATTATTAAAAGTGAAATATTACCTGATGGGGAATTACAATAATAAGATGAAATGCCAAATTTGATTACCATAAACCACCACTGCAGTGCAGTATAAATATAAATAGGCTTGCTTACTTTTTGATGCGCCATATTTAATTTAACGTTTTCTAGATTTTGTGTTCTGAGAAACTGCAAAATTTCTCTGGAGAGACGAAGCTACCTTTTAAATTAAAATGGTTTAGTATAATTTGATTTGAAGAATTGAGATGGGAAAAATTTGAAATTGAACGAATCATAAACAAGCTTTTAAACTGTTTTTTCCTGCAGTTCGTTGAAAAATTCAACATTTTTGACCTTGTTGTCATGAAATAAGTGTAAATCTAAACTGGTGAAATGAAAGAGCACGAAAAATAAAAAGAAGATAATCGAAATGAAAGGAGGAAGCGAGAAAAACGGTCATAATCCCACCAACAAATTTTACTTTCCTCAGCTCTCCAAATATATCCGAAAGCCTACCTTTTTTGTAAAAAACTGGACCTTGGAAGATTATGTGGGATATTTTGGTTGAGTAGTCCCACTAAAGAGTATGAACATGGACTGTGGAGAGATGGGGCTTAGCGGGGATCAACATCATTTTTTCAAACACAAAAAGGGACAAGTCGTTTATTTGGTGCATCGTATGAGTTGATAGTTGTCCTTTTGCAGTGAATAGAAAAGTGTGACTGGAAAGTTGCATTTGAGAAAGTTGGACGACGAAAAATGGAAATATGTAAACATGCGTGCTAGAACCTTTTTCCCTTAAGAATTTTAGTAGCGGCGAAGTTCAGAAAAATGCATATTCTATGCTTTGATATAATTCATGGTTAACTAGTAGAAAAGTTTTAGCTTGTAAATGCATTTCATAAGTAGAGTTGACAAGTTACAATGAGAATTGCGTGAGTAGGGGCTAAAAATTCATTTAAAGTCAAGAAAGTCTTTCGTGTTTACATAAATGTATATTTTAATGGAAATTCTGTGTAGTTTCGTACACGCACTTATGCATAATAAATGAATAAGATGATAATGGTGAAAAATGAGTCGAGTCAATCATTTGGTTTTTTGTGTAAATGAAAAGCACTTTTTCAATTTGGAACGAAATTGATTCGTAAATTGGTAGGTTGAGTGACAAGTACCTTGACAGATTTTCTGGTGTTTTCTTATAGAAAGGATCGATGATTGGTGAAAATAAGAAAACGTAGATTTCTTAGTACACAAATCATGTGTCATAGTCTTTATAATTAGTGTATGGATTGGCAGACCTATTAGGATCAATTATTGTTCTGTTAGAAATACGTAAATAGTTTTTTCCTTTGTCTAAAACCATTAGTAAGTAACAAAGCTAACGGATTGGTTGATAGTGAATTGTAACGTGTGTTATTTATGAACCGATTTTGGATCAATTTAACAGAGCCATTTGAGTGATAATTTTAAAAATAGTTTTATTATATTTGAAAAATACGTATTTTAATTTAATGAGAGGTGTTGATATTCATTTAAAATAGTTACAAGTATTTTGGCATTTTCTTCACTTTTTTCTGTGTTTTCAGATATCCATTTCTCAATCAATTGAATAAACAGAGTTGACCAATGACTCATGTCAATTTTACTCGGATCGATATCCTTAAATGGTGCATATCCTGCTGATGTCCAAAGAACAGCGCCAAACCAGAAACCGTATTTGAATTTTAGACGAAAGTCGGTATAAAGATTGTCGTATGTTAATGGGATTGGATATCCAAGATTACTTGTGGCGGTTTTCAGAGTTTCCAGATAAACTTGAAGTAACTCGGGAAGGCGGGATTGACGAACAATAGGTTTGACGCTGGTAAATAGGTAGTAGCTAAGATCTAAAGAGCCAGTGCCATATCTGAGTAGCTGGAAATCTATAGCAATATGTCCAGTTATTTGTTGACTTGCAGGGTCCCGATGGAACATCATATTATTATTCCAGTAGTCTCTAGGAAAATAAACCATGCACAAGAACAGCTTTGAACTTGTAACATAAATATGACTGAATAAACTTTTAATCGTAATTAATCACCCGTGATTTAAAACCCGAAAGTCATCTTCGTCTTCAAGGTTAGCAAGATCTAAAGCTTCTAGCAACAAGTCGTAAGTTTTTCCTTTGTAAGCATTCAACATTGCTATAGCATCTTTTTTCCGTTCTGCGTTACTATTCTGCATGACAACAATCAGTTTTATTGAAAGAAAATTAAATTATTAATAAAACACGAACGGTTTTAGGAATGAACAGATTTACTTCAAGAATTTGAATGTAAGTAGCCACTGCACTTTCAATAGTGGGCTCCATCATTCCTCTTGCCGATTCGGTTTTAAAAATCTCAAAATCCAAAAGCGGAAATCTCTTGAAAAATTCCATGTGTCCACCAATATACTTAATAAAAGCATACGATATTGCATGGTGCTTTGCTAAAGTTTTTAAAGCCAACTGAGCAGATTCAAAATCATGTTGGTCCTCTTTGCTCAGCAATATGTAGTGTTTATCTTTCAAGAGATTCTCGAAAATTATCATTGTTTTGTCGCCGTAATAACATTTTGGATAAATGCTCATTAAATCTCCCTGTCTGTAATTTACACAAAGACGAGTAAAAAGATTAAATAATTCGCAAGATTATTTAACGTTCGTAAAATACGTATTTATATTTTGTTTACCCATTTTTCTCACAGAATTCCCGTGCTTGAGGCAAATATTCCATGAAAAACATGCTCTCCTTTTCGAACAATTTTGATTCCGAAACTATCGCTGTATGGCATGGATTTTCTGTTAGGCGCTTCATATCATAAACAAATTGAGTGGAGGCCTAACACAATTTTCAAAGTTAACAGTAACCCAGTTAACTTTACTCGTCATGTTCTCTCCTGTTAACCCTGAATCCTGAATGATGACCTCAAAGACTGGTTCTCTTATTTTGTTAGATTTAAGGATGTTGCTAAACTTTAAGGTAAGGTCACTCTTAGACAATATTTCAGCCATGATGACAAAGCTGAAATTCTCGTGAAAGCTTTAATTTTTATATAAAAATTATTAAACTTCAAAATTTTAATAAGCCCGATAAATAAAACGCTGCAATTGTTCGGTATACAGTTGAATATGACAGGTATTGACATACAGAAATACCGTGTAAGTTAAAAGTCACCTGTATTTACAGCCCCAATATTTATAGAGGTATGTACAGAGATTATGTTTCACAAAACACGCATTGTGTTTTAGGCTGATATTTACCTTTGCATTTATTAGGTAAATTTCACGCTCATTATCAAAGATAAACTTTGCATGTGAATCAAACTGGTTACCACAACAATATGACCTTGTAAGTTTAAAAAGCATGACGTAAAATGTGTTCAAGCTTTTATCTATGCAAGATTTACTTCCAACCTTGCCCGTCGACAATTTTGACTGTTTTGTTGGTCCATATTCCAAATGTTACATACTTTTGGATTCAGCACTGTCTACTGTCT
>JAQIWN010003123.1:0-13842 GCA_034699025.1 Entomobrya cf. arborea Gr-Col-00668
GAGTAAAATTGTATCAAAAGTGTTATGAAGGAGGCAAAATCGATTGTATTTTTAATGGAAATTATGTCTGTATTTCATTAAGGTTTATGAGTACAGTATTTAGACAAATCCGCTTTTCAACAGTTTATTTTTAAAAGATATATCTGTGTAAAATATAATGTATAGATGTACACAAGAACTTATTTAAATATGCGAACCTAAAGTTTTAAAATCGGTTGTTCCATCAAGATCAACTCATTGGCAAAAAAGATATTTGTATGTTGTAATTCATTTAAAACAGCATTTAAAATTATAATTGTAAATCAGATCAGTCATAGAGTCCAGGAACTTTGTACAAACTTGCAAACCACATTCATATAGAACACACACACTTATTTGAACTAACTTCTAAGAGATTTTTAAGACAAAGTAGTTTCCTCTACTGTAAAAATGAGTATGACTGCATGACACATACATTTTAAAGCTTTGCATGTTTCGAGATTAAAAAGTATGTCGTCATTTTGAAAACGAATAAAACTATTATGATTGTGGATGAATGGCTCGCGTTACTGCCACATCATACGGTGGAGGCAAGTCGTCAGCCGGTGGGTTTGGATGTGCAGGATCTAATTTAATAGAATGAATGTTGATTAATTACATGAATTTTGTGGGACCACCGAAAAGGAAAAAAAAATTACTGGAAAAATGTTGGCTTGTAGGGCCAAATCCCTGACCATATAGATGCATTGTGTTATTTGCTAGGTTATATGGATACGGCGCTGCAGTGTTGACTGGGTAGGGCATGTTTGGAACATTATTCATCAGTGATGGATGTAAATGGCCATAATTTTGTGCTATAATTAAATGATGGTGAGCATTGTTGGTATTTGCTGAAACTGTATGAAACAGAAACATATAATGAATGTTTAATGTTTGATTATAACTGTCTTGAAACTTGAAGGGAATAAAGTGTGATTATTCGCAAAATAACTTACTAGGATATACGTAACCTTCTGGAACTTGAATTTGCTGTTGTACTATCATCTCTGGCTTTCTACGAACCCGACAGAAATAGTGAAACAAAACAGCAAGAAAGACAATGAAGACCCCAGCCGCAAATAAATTCGAAATCCTGCTCATGATTTCCGATTTTTACAAAGTGGGCCGCTTTCTTTTGATGCTGATTTGTGGAGCGGACATTCGGCTTTTGTAAAATTTAACTATGTAGATAACTGATGATTCTCACAAACAAACCTTTAATTACAATAAAAATCAATAGATTATTGTCTCTCAAATTGTCATTGACATTTACTTGTTGTTCATCTTTACTTTTTATCTGATCCATTTGTTTTATTGCTATATTTATGTAAATCTGATCATACATCATATGACCACGTTGAAATTAATATGAAGCACATTGAAAGAAAACATCATTATGATCTGCTGATGAATGATGCACATGTATTGAGCTTACACAGATTCCTTCTATACACTTGTATTTCTATCATCATCAGCTAAATTGCTGAGCTTTGGATCAACAAGTGTTTTTCATCTATAACAACCTATCTGACTGCTGCGACTTACTGGCTTCATCTTCAATCCAGCTACAGATGAATAATGCTACATAAGACTACTACCTACGAACACAACTGTGAGATCGGATCGGATGCGTAGTAAATTCTCATGTACACCGCAGCCAGTCAAATAAAGCGAATATAGCAAGTACAAAATTATGTTTGCACTATGTTAAGCAATTAACATTAAAGCGTTTAAATATTCTCTCATTGCAACGAACGTGGTTGATGACAAGTCGAACATGCAATAGTTATTTACGTATGCAGCACAAATAAAAAATAATTCTTGCGAAAAATTATAAATTGCTACATTTGAGTTTTTCTGAGCATTATTTTCATCAGAGTCATAATGGCCAGCATTAAATGAATTCCGTGAGTTTGATCTGAAATGTGAAATATGTACTTAACACACGCGTTTTTGTTTCAAAAGAGAATTAACTACTCGATGCTTACACAGATTTTGTTTTGGTTCAGTGAACTTGTATTTTGCTAGCCTCCAGAATACATTCTTAAAGATGATAAAATTTAATATTAAGAAAGCAATATGAAGGATTTAGTTCATTTCATATTCTTTGTTTAGTGCGACAAGATAAATTCTATATACTCTCTTGACAAAATATTTTTGCACTTTTGTATCTAATCGCACGGTGACTGTAATGTACACATTGCTGAAATTTGAGTACTAAACGTTAGTTCATGAATTTATTTAGGTTCCCTTTTAATTAAAGGTTTATGTTTATGTTTCGTAGGTACATATCGGAAAATATGAAAGCATTAATTATTATGGTTAATTCTGGATATGATTGCATATCAAACAACTTTATCGTGTTTACCGTCGTCGTCTGCTCGTCCCGGCACAGCGACAAAGTAACTATCTTAAATTCAATCATATTCAAACTTAACTAAACCCACCTTTGACTTTGTGACATTCAGTAAACTCATGAAAATGTCATTGCTATTTTTTTCCTTTAAAGTGCGAGCGATTAAACAAAATGGAACAAATAACTAAAGACTGAAAATAATTTTGGTACAGCAAGAAAATAAATCTCTTATGTCAGCATTGTCAGCAAATGACTATATGAAAACAAGCTTCTGTTGAAATAAGTATGCGGGAATAATTTTAGTATATAATTTGCTTGTAACAGAGACGGTTGTACTTCTGATTTTTTACTTCCCTAATTTTTTTAAAATTGTAGGAATTCTTAAATTTAGCGGTGTGTTTTCAAATAAATTAAGGATCAACATGAAGAACTCGAAGAAATTTTGGCTAATAGTGCTTTTAAGTATGTACTAAAATAATTTCCATGCATGCACACTACTTTCTGTCATTCTTATATTTTAAAGACCACATCGTTTTTTAACAGTTGGATTAAGTGCCTTATCGATTGGAAAGTCGCACGAAATTGAAGATTCTTCAATAAATATCAATTGTGATGATGTACAAAATTGTTCCTCAGGTAGACTATTTTACTCAATTATGTGTACCTTTTGTTTTATAGTATGTCTTGAGTGTTTCCTAATATTTTTTTAGAATCAGCCAAGTGGTTTGCACTAGGTAAAAAGTACATCTTCTCATACCATCTCAGTTCGCTGATGAAAGTGGAGAAAGTACTTTCAAGTAGGCTGGAGAAAGAACTCCAGAGCGACGGGGGAAATGCTGTGACGCAAAGAGGTTTACTTAAACTGACGCCAATTAGCTCATGTGAAGTTGTCGCTAGTTTTGACGAAACAAATGTACGATTTCAAAAATGAGCTACAAAATATATTGCGAAATTTTCCTCCAAAATGTGAATACTAGTTTATTTTTGCGGATGTTATTAGCTTGAAGAATCTACAGCTCTGAAGGTGGTATTTTCGAAAGGAGGCATTGAGAAAGTATGTTTCTCTCAAGGAAATTTCTCTGACGCAAACTTAAATACGCTAAAATCTATGATATCCATGTTACAACTGCAATCTGCCAGTTTGAATAAGCTAGTTATATTTGATGACTACAAAATGGAGGTTGGTACATAGACAAATGAAATAAAAACCATTATAATTAAATTAATCATTGAATCCTACCATTATTTTAAACTTAGCACATTGTTTATGAAAGATTCGAGAAACTAATTGGATATGATATTTATAGGCCAGCATTCGAGGCACCTGTCTTACCAAATATTTCCATTGCCCGGAAAATAATGATATGCTAATTAAATATCAGAGTACTGACTATTGTGAAACACCCACTAGTGGAGAAAAAACAATGACTCAAAACATAAAATGGAAAGTTGAAGATTTCCAGAAAAAAATATCGCAATCGCAGTATTCAAATGATTTAGATAGATTGTGCAAGCTTCCTTTAAATTCATCTCAAGCTTTGAGTGTTCCTACAGGACTAATTGTTTGCTCTGTGGAGAAAGTAAATGGAATTCCGATGACTTCTCAATGTTTGGAATCCATTGACGTGGAGAAATTCATGACGTTTCCAGTTGTGAAAGGAAACATCTACAACATGGCTTCTTTAAGGCTTACACAAGAAGTGGCAATTGAAACTTCAGAAAATTGGTCGAATATAGACTTTGTGAAAACAAGTCTTCAACATGCAAGAACAATGAAGCAGAATAAACAAAGAAGAGGCATAATTACTTCGGAGGATTCTCATAATCAACTCCAAGAAATATTAAAGACTTTGACAAATTCGACTAAATTAGGATCGTTTAGATTGAAGGAAATCAAAGATAAAATTATACTCGTGAAAACTTTACTAAAAAGTAGCGATTATGAAGATGTAATCAGATACTTCGATGAGTTAGTAATTTCATCTACAACTGAATCCGATTTTAAGATGGTAAAAAAGTTTCTAGATATTTTAGCGAATGAAGCCAATAATGAAAATGTTATGAAAGTAATTCAAAATAGTTTCACAAATAACAATGACGTGTTGATGAATCGGTTGACAAAAGATGATAAAAGCTCTATTTTTGGAACTTTGGCACAAACAAGTTTAGTAGCACAACCAACACTGCAAGGAATTCAATTTAGCCAGTTTTTATTGGAGTTTGTACACAATAATAGCAGATATTTTACGGATTCAATCAAGTTGAAAACATTGATAACATACAGCAAAAATCTAAAGCAATTTTGCAATGTAATGGAGAGTTTTTCTGGAGAAAAATATTGTTTAAGAGAGTCATTAATTCGAAATTCTCCGATTATTAGTTACCTTCAAAATGCAAATGATACTACAGAAAAAATTATGTATTTGGAGGCACTGCGTAATTTTCAGCATCATGATTTTAATGCAACTATCCCTGCAAAAATGGATATCCCGAGAAATGTGGGATCATTGAATTTGTGGTGGGCTTTACATTACCAAAGGGCCAGCCCATGTGGAAAAGGTAGAGCTTTTCAAAGGGGTATACTACAAGATACAAGTAACGCAATAAATTCAAGAATAGCTGCGTTTTTGGCCTTGACCCAGTGCTTTGACGAAATGGACGCGGAAGCTGTCAACAATTTATTTGACGACTCTCACCAAAACGAAGGTAAACATTTTCTTTGATTTTGTAATGAAAAACTCTGTAAACAATTTCTGGCTTATTGCTTTTCCTGTTGACTAATTTATTTCACATTTATTTTAATTGAATCATTAAACTTTACTTCAATTTTGTATCATAAAAGGCCATGCACCATAAAGTAATATGGAAAGGAAAATTAAAACAAATATACTTTCTAATGACCACGTTAAGGTATCTCATTACCCCATTAACCTGTTCTCTACAAGTTGCCCGTTGGAAAGTTGTAAACATAGTATTGGAAATACTACTTTGATCATTTATTTTATAAATTAGTTTCCGGTATTTCTTAGCTTATAATTGATCTCGAGTCTTTCGAATAACTTCCTATTTACTTGTACTTAACATTATACCCGAACTTCAAAGTACTAATTAGAGAATTCTTCAGAAAAAATATTTGGAATGGTTGATTTCTTAACCTTATTTTCATAAATTAATTTTTAATAGAAATCTTGGAATTCATACGGGGTTACAAAACAAATAGAATCGTATACGGATTCGGTGATCTGTCAATAACATTGCCTGAAAAGGACAAGGCGCTAGCTAGTGGTAATGAGGAAAAGTCGTCAAAACAAACTAGAGCATCAAACACTTTCACAATACTTCCCCTTCCTTTCCTTGGAAAAGAGGTAAAGTTGGAAACAAACATGCTATACTTTGATGAACCAGCGATGATTCCAGAATTCATTACTTTATCGATGTCTATAATGGAGAAAAATACAAATGATTATAGCATCAGTACAAAAGATATTTTTGAGGTAAAGCACTAGGCACTCTTGCGTTTTATTCTATAAAAGCTCAGCTTAGTCAAAGCTATTTAAATTTATTCGTTTTATTTATGTTCATGTTAGGTTGAGATTTACATGGACGATAATCGCAACAGCGAACAACCAAACTTCCATTTTACAGCAACTGTAGTTGTAAGATTGTTCGGAGAAACGATTTGCGTAAAGCGTATTCCCGTAAATCAAGAAAGCCTTTTTCAGCTTCTGCAGAAATTACAATTGATAATTAGAGCAGTTTCCGCTAATAATCATGTGAACACTTATACAAAAGAAAAATTGCGCCAATTAGTAATATTGGCACATCAAATTGATATATTTAACATGAAATCTTTGCTGAATGAGAAAATATTCATTCCCACATTATACGGAATTCCATACAAACTGTCATGGAACGTTGACACCTTTAGTAGGCTTTTAATTAATAAGAACGACTGTACAGACTTATTTTTAGCAAATGACAATGAAACAAGTAGTAGTTGTCGACTGGTTGTCAAACCTGAGCTTTTTGTCGATGGTCAATTGTCTCTTCAGTTGGATAGCTTTAACGAAGACGATGGTTTGAAATTGCAAGGAAATCTAACAGGCGAATATCCACTTACACTGGAAATGTTCCGGAGTGAAGGAACAAAGGAAGAGAGTATAAAATTGCAGACACCATCTTTAGAGCATTCTCTTATTAAGGTTCAAGGTGAAGTAAAGGATATGACTGGGAACACGCATAGTAAGAACTGGAAATATGGTTTGGGCATGAAAGGACTTTCCACTTTAATGAATTATACAACTTCGCAAATGAAGACGCTGGAACTAGTTTTGACAAAAGACACAACTGGTAAGAGGTTAAAAGTAGAGAAGGCATTTTATATCAAAGGCATTATATTGAATATCTTGAACAAAATAAATTAAAGGATGATTGTTGGATACGCAGAAAAACGCATCGTAGCCAAAATAAGGGATGAAAATTACCACGCAAGTTTGGAAAGCAGTACAGACGGTAGTGTAAATATTAAGGGGAACTTGACATGTTCTATGAAATCTGGAATCGATAAAAACTACATGATTCAAGGTTATTCATTATGACTCAAATTGAACTTTTTGTATAATAGTTATATTTTAAAATGACCATGACTCATTTAAAAAAATACGAATCATAGTTTACTAGAATTTATTGAAGTCTATTTTTTCGCAGTTGAATTTAGAAATGAACCGGATTCCAAGAAAATACTGGGAAAGTTTATTGAAGACGAAAATGAATACTCTGTGAATGCGTATTATGTACGAGAGTTAAAAAACAGAGATGAAAACAGGCATAGAGGTTTTCTTAGTTGTGGCTATCGTGAAGGAACTGGAATTCTCTGTTGGTGGCCTTTCTGTGAATTCTGTGGAACAGAGTACTTTATAGGGGCGACTGTAAATACACCACAATTCAAAAATGTTGAACTGTTTAAAACAACAGTAACACAAATATTTCCCAGCAAGAGAATTGATCTTACTTTTAAATCAGATGGAATTCCCATTTTGAAAAAGACTAAATTTACAGGTATGTATTTTTAGTCATACAAAAGTTTTTCTTTGTAAAGTAAAAACAGGAAGTTCAACTAATCTTGTTGAGAGTTGAGAGAGTTATTGATTTTTCTCCCTTTATACATTTAGTTTCCCTTATTCACGGTAACAGTACAATGGACATACAAAATGTGAGACTAAAAGAAGCCATGGACGAAAAATTAAGACATCATTTCACTCCATCTCATCTCACTGGGGATGCGCTTCCAGAATCTGAATCAACAGGCCATTCATATTCCTCTTCAGTATACTCACTGGACGCCCAATTACAGAATACATTGTTGGGAGAAAGTGGAGCATCGATTGTCTATCTGACAGTTCGGCCTTCTATGAGGTTGGATGAATCAAACATAGTGGGTGGCGAGTTTTTCTATCCTATGAAAAGGCAACAAGAGCGACTTTCTCTGCTTTCTTCATTTATTTGTCCAAACCTTCACAATGCAGCATCAGCGAACAGAAACACTGACTATGCAACAGAAATGAACATTCGCAGCTCTCATTTTTCTGCATTGAATACTGACCTGAAAATTCGGTACAAGAAACTTGAGTCAGCAGCAAGCAAGGTTGTGGTTGTTTTGAGACCCGTTAATTTGATTAGAGGGGAAATTAAAGTGGAAATCATAGACAATATAGGGAAAGGGTTTAGCTATAATTTTTTCTGGTCATCATGGGACAATCTTCACTTCAATCAATCTTACAAAGGTAAAATGATTTTTTTTCGATTCATTAGGATTTTTATAGCTTTTTATACTTGTTCTAGATTTAGTCTGCGCAAAATTATACATAATTCTCCAACTACTACTAATTATTTAACTTTTCCAGTATTCTTACCTGATACTTCACAAGTAAAAATCATGAAAGGAAAAATTATCCTGGAGAGAGTAAATCGCATTTTGCATATAGCTGGAGCAGAGGTTCTCGTTGGAGTAGATGAAAGTTTAGAGCTGAGATACAATTACTTTCCTGAAACTAAAATAGTGGATATGCTAACTTCCGTAAAACAAGACATAAGAAAACTGTTAGACGTATTGTAATAAAATATTTGTCATGAGAAATGTATCATTTACACAGTAATTTTGGTATTAGGTGACAGCTGCCGGCGAGACGTATGGTTTGTACCATCATTTTGAACCTATGCAGCAATATCAACAAACTCGCAATGATGGCACTGGTGTAGATGGAAATGATTACAAGTACACAGGGACATACGTGCTTGCTGAGCAATCTTTGAAAGCTAAAGGAACTTTCCAAGCTCGGAAAGGAAAAGAGATGCTTCCATTCAGTAAATTTGACATTGTGGTTAACTCGTTGGAAGATAAAGAATCTGGAATAAGGTATCTTATTTAGTTTATGCCTGTTGCAAATGATTAATAATTAAATAATTAATAATATTTTTAAATGAAATGATCTAAATTTATTAGTTTTTTTGGGTCTGAAATTGTCAAGTCGGAAAATTCTCACAATATAAAAATGGGCATCACGATTGGAAATTCAAGTATATTGGATCTAATTAGCGAAATAAATTCTATTGACCGAACTGCCATTAAAGGGAAAATGTTTCTGAAAGATATTGGCCAAGTTGAAATTCTTAGCGGTTTGAAATTAGACATGAAGCAAAATTTACAAGTGAATGCAAAATATTTCCCTAAAATGCAAACTTTAGAAGGTAGAATAGGTTTCCCTACTTCCTTCAACGCAACACCTTTGTATCTTAATATATATGCTGCAATAACGAGTGAAAACGACAGAGAAAATTCCTTGTTAATACTAAATTCCAATTCAACAGTGGACTTTCTTGAAAAATTCAATGTTGCCACATGGTAAGCTAATAAGCATAAAAAATGAGCCCATAAAATGATGTGATAGGTATTTTTTTTCTTTTCTGATCTTACGGCATTTTTTAATCTTAGGAACACAATTCAGTTAAGGGATCTCAAATGGAAATTTGGATTGGAAGGGGAATATTGTAATATAAACGATTTCTACAGAGATTATGAAGAGGATGGAGACTGGGTACGAAAGACATTACGTCGTCTGTCGTTCTCTACTCAATACATTCTTCCAAACTTAGAGAAATATTCGTTTGAAATTCTGGAGGAATCCGACTGGAAAAACTACAGCAAATACAAGTTATTAATGCACAGACCTCATGTAACACCCATGCAAATAAGTTTTGAGACAGGAAATTTTGATGAATATGAGGTCATTGATGAAAATTCTGAGCCTAGTTTTATAGTATCATCATTAAATCATACATTTCATCTAGTTGCTCGTCATAAGGACAACTTTATGTATATTTTTCCTATGCTAAATTTTGACTGTTCGGTGTCTGGGCGTCATGAAATTCGGATAGAAGAAAAGAGCTACTTATCGGGACGTCGAAAAACTAATGCAATAGGAACAGGAAAGGTGAGCCACTACATTTCTTATGATGTGATTTGCAAAATTGTCCGTTAATTAAAAGCTAGAGCATTGGAAGAATTATCTTAATTGGTTTCATAGCTGGAATGCCAGTCCCAGGGTATTCCTTTACTGTTGTGTGATCTATTAGATGTATCATACAAATTTGAATCGGATTTCCACGAAACCCTTGTTAAACCATGGATCTTCAACTTGGCAGTTAGCAATGATCTCGATAATTTCACTGATAAGTTTCAAGGAAAAATGGTTACTACTTATGAACGAGTGAAACCAGTATCACCTTCCAGCCATGAAGATTATTATTATGACAATCTCCTCATACCGTTCATTACAACCGTCAATAACGATAACATTTATAAGCACACTTATTCAATCGAATATGATCTACAACGGCAATACAAAAAGGGGTCCGTTGAAAACGAGATTAATCCTCCTGGCGTTCGAGGAACGTATATTTTTACAAAAATGTATGAATCGTGGGAATTTTGTGAGGTAAATTTCATATATATGTTTACTGCTTTAATTTCACATAGTAAAAATTAAGGTCATAATGATGTGCACAAATTAAATACTATTCATAGTTTACTGATCACCACACATGGAACTCATTGAATGATAAAGGATTTCATATTTGGACTAATGTTATAAACCACACAATGGACTCTAATCAGACTACTGAATTAGTTAACTTTTCTTCTCAATATGCGTCACTGGACGAACTCCACAGAAATCCGAGAGAAGGACCCAACAAAAATATTACATGGATGGAGCTCCGCAGTACCTTAAACATAAATGGCTTTGGAACATTGAAATCATTAATTTTGGAACCAAGTGTAATTGTAAATAGTCTTGAAGGAGATCTTGAAGCAGATTTCTTAGTTCGCACGGAATTCTCACCGATAAAAACGCTCAGAGTGACAATTTCTCATGAACATAGTAAAAATGAAAATGACGAGGATGACTCAGCGAAATTCGATGCCTTGACCAAATTAAATTCAAATTTAAATAATGTTGAGCTTTCCGGAATCAATTCTTTGACACTTGCGATTGGAAAATTTTTGGCTATAGGAAATTCTTTCACGGCTAGATTTGGACCAGAAGATGATGCGTACGAGTATATTTCTTTGAAAACATTTGCTGTTTCACCTTTTGATTACCCTGAATTTTCGAAGGAGAAAATTCTTCATGTTGATGCGATATCATCTTGGACAAATGCGGACGATGATGACACGGATTTAAGATTTGCAACGGACGTAATTTATAGCTATCCCTTTAGTGAGTTTCCATTGGTCAGATTAGCATTTGTGGAAAATAGCACGGACATCGAAAAAGAAAGAAATGGGACCATATTAATATACAAAAGCACACCTAATCAAAACATAGCAAGCTGGAAATCACGGTAAATTATTTATAAATTCATCCATACATATTTTTGTCTTAAAATATAATTTAACTAGTCATATTTTTTTTTTCGTTTAGTATACCTTTGAATATCATGTCTGAAAATTTGAATGAACTGAGCTTCACGGAATTTTCATTGCAAAGCCTCTCTCAACAAATTGTAGTCGATTATTATGACGGCAGATTATTAAATGGCAACACCAACGGTAATGACCAAGTTTGGCACGACTACAACTTTGAAGTTCAATCTAAAACTGTTATGCAAGTAAATTCAAGCAATTTTTTGTTCACTGCAAAGTTGATTGGATTTGAAGAAAAAATATTTCATTGTCAATCGATTGCTGATACATGCTTAGGTAACGAAGTAAATACTACCGAATATCGAATAGACACTAGCAATTATTGTAATTTACTCATTTTACCTGTCAAGCCTATTCTGTACATATCGTAATTTAAAATAGAATACAAATTGTGATTATGCATACAATATATGGCTGTACAAATTCTTTATTTCCGAATTCAAATTATAAATTACGTAGTTCCAGTATACTAAATCGGGATAACATAAACTAACAATGAAATAAACATTTAAAACAGCATTACCTACGCGAATGTTTTTTTTTCAGTTTTGTAGCTTTTCTCTTCATAGTTATTTCGTTGTCCCACCTGCCAATTTACTTTCTATTTGCTTTTCATTTCGCGTATTTGTTGTAACATTTTAGGCGTGTTGATGTTTATTAAATCGATGTCTGCACGAACTTGCATCTTACGAATTCTATTACCATAACTCTTTGTCAATTAAGTACCTACATGTATATAAGCAAAGTTATTATTACGCTGCACAAATTTATATAATTATCTTCTTCATGTCACAGTTTAATCATACTAGTACTAATGTTTACTCATAATATTTGCCTTTATCATATGAATACTATCGAGGCTATTATATATTATAAATCGTTTTTCACTTCCTTATTAAAAATTTCATTCAAAGCTTAAACTCCCGACCCTGACCTTATGTTAAAGTCTCCGAATTCAAAAAACTTTCTTTAACGAAATGTTCCAAGCAGATTTAAAATGGTGTTTCCTTATATTTCCATTTTTCCCCTGTTGTGGCTCCCATTCGAGTAATTTGCCAGTTTCTAAAGATTTTCCAGTTTTTGCTATTGTAAAAGATAAAATGTCGGATTCTAGTTGTAAAAATTTTCTCAACTGTTTAACCAGCCAAATTTATCGCAAAATAGGAAGCGATATATGTGATATTTCTATAATTCTTAACCAATCCACCTTCACACATTCAATTTCTGACAACTCCGTACTACATTGTATGGTTACAAGCGCTTTAGGAATGGATAACCCTCGATCGGTCACAAATGATATGCATTTTATCAGGGACAAAGAAAGATTGCATTCATTTCATGTCTACCGATTTCGTCACACCAGATTTTGTCGAATAGTTATTGGGGAAGATTGGCAGGTTTCCAAACTGGAAGATACTCATGATGTGTTCAGTGCTGTTGATGTATTTGATAGCTACTACATTTTGTTTGCAGCTATTCAAAGATTGCGAGCAACTCCACAAAATTCTATTGACCTATTTCAAAAGTTAAAGTATGTCATATATTTATCAAATGACGGGATGATCGATGACTCATCCCTAACTATTCAATATTCCAAAGAAGCAAGCTGTCCAAACTTTTTAATTTCTTCTTTAAATTGGAATTTAAACCCATTAATTGCAACTTCTGACCCAACTGCTCCAATGACACTATCTTATCATCAAACGACAGGAAAGTGGACAACTTTCATGTTAGCAGCTTATCAATTCACTGCTTTCAGAATAAATGCTACAAATGATCTTATTCTAGTTTTTAATGCCCCAAAATCGAAGTCCTTTGAAAATGGCATATGGGACGATTACGTTGAGCCTTTGGTTCATAAACGAGCCCATATTAGTACAATTCGAGTGCCCTATTTTGACGAAGAACATTACATTTATTATACCGTATCGTGCTACTTCGACTATTTTACATTTATGACAGCAATCCCAAGGGATTCGGGTTCACACGCTCTATTTGCAAGTTTAGATGATCTATTGTTCATATTTGTATCATTAAGTTTTACAACTGGTGCGATTTGTTTTGTAATTCTGTTGGAAAATATACTTTTAACTAACCGTCAAACTTACAACAGGGCCATCTGGAGCCTTGTAATAGAAATGCTCAAAACCACTATTAACGTTTTTCAGCGTATCATAAAACCGATTTTGGATCAACCTTTAATAAATCCAGGAAAAGGGCTAGTAGTAATCAAGCCACATTTCGTTATATTTGCACTTTGGCTAGCAATGGTCATGGCACTGAGCAGCTTGTACAAATGTAATTTTGTATCTGATATTGTCAGTCCTAATCTGGAATACATCCCAAATAATTTTCAGGAATTGATTGAATCTGATTTCACCATCAAAGCAATTTTCTTTAAAGGTAATATGGAGCTAAGATTTGCAGGTGTTGCAAATCCTGTGAATGAGGCTATCTTAAAACGGACCCAAGATTGTATGTTTTT
>JAQIWN010003124.1:0-13838 GCA_034699025.1 Entomobrya cf. arborea Gr-Col-00668
TAAAAAAAAATTGAGAAAATTAATTAAAGATTTTAAATTTTTACAGCCCCAGTTTGGATTTTGAAGGTACTTTGTACAAAATACATTTTGAGTGACAATCCAATGTAAGAGAAATTTATCAGTTATTATAAAAAAAATATTGAGGAAGAATTTATCGATGCTTTATGCCTATCATCTTCACTTGTGAATTTTATTTTGTAGATTTCCCGATTTACTATCATGTTTTGGTCCCATGGATGAATATTTTAGTTCAAATTTGAGTAGGTAAATTACGGCTAAGTTCCTAAATATGCAATTATATTTAGATATTTTTTATCAGAGTAGGTTTAAATCTACATGTACAAAACTATAATTGGGTTTCTTTCTGTGTGCAAAAGAAGTGAAGGGTATTGAATGATAATTTTTACTATACCTTAAGAATGAGATTTAAACAATAAAGATAAACTAAATAGATTTTAGATAGATATTAGACTTAAATAAAAATATTTGTGATTATTTTATGACACAACCTAAGTAGTTTACGGTCTTATTAGTTTTAAAAATAGGTGGTGGTACGTGTACAATATTGCTCTTGAGTTTATTTTATATGGTCTATATCCAAATATAAATTGCAATTTTAAGTACAACTTTACTTTATTAATTTTCAACTATTTTTAGATTTGCTTCAATTTTAATGTAAATACACTATGTTATGTGTTAATAACTAATTGACCCAAAATTACTTTTTTATCTTATAATACTGTTTTGCAAGTATAGAACTTACTTTTCCTACTTTATGGATAGCGGAAGAGTATTTTTTTTGGGCATGATCGTACAAAAGGTTCATTTTCTAAGTAAGGAAATTAAGAATCAACAGTTGATTGAATAAAATTTTAAATTTTAAATAGATTTTAACTAGAAAAACAGATATTAAACTAGTTACCTGACTGAAAATTTATATTTACTATGTAAAAATATGTACGACTATAATACAGTGTAAATTTTACATTAGATATTATTTTAATTCAAATGTAAAATAAGTCGTAATTAGTTTTTGTACTATAAATTTGTATGATATTTTAGGTAACTTACTATCTTGGTATTTGTTTTGAAGGGGTGAATAGTTATGATAATATATTTAACAAAGTGCACAGTTGATTGCAATTATAATCTGTTATACTGTTTAAACGTTTCATTCTCTTAAATATTCTCAAATTTCCTTATTAAAACCTTGTAGTTTTTTTTCTTCATTTTTTATACTCATCTTCTAAATATATTTACAATAGTGAAATTTTCTAATTTTTAAATAGCTACGAGCGTAATTATCTATTTAACCATATGTAATAATGTTGAAGTGAACAAAATGCGTAAAAAAATATTAGCTTTGCTCCATTTAAAAAAACGACGAAAAAATCTCACAAAATGCATTTAATGTAATAGTTAATAATAGCAGTGTGCATAGCTGAATAAATTTACAGTTGCACGCAACAACTCAATTATGTAACCATGAAAATGTCCGCAAAAATTGAATTCGTTCCACTCAACATATCCTTCAAACATTGTATGCTAAATATATCTTCAAGATATTAAAATATGAGGATGGATTATAAATTAGTATAAAATATGTCCGCAAATCAGGAACATTTTTTGGTCACTTCCTGTTAAATTTAAATAGAATCTAATTAATTACATTTATAATTTATGTATTTTTAATGTAGCGAAAAGTCTTGCCAACAGTGTAGTTGGACAAAAGACTTGATGTATAAAAACAAATGTTAGAAAATTCGAGAGCCACAGTTTCTCCCTAAACTTTGTCGTTAGAACAGCAGGGGTCCGTTTTGTACTGTTTTTTTATTTTGTGATTTAAATATAACTAATTAAATGGAGTCCCTAAACTTGTAAAAACTTACATTCATTTTTGTTATAAATCACTGCCAATATTTTAATAATAATGCTGTTTTTGTTCATTATTGCCATACACTTGTACTAAAAAAATTAAAGTCATGATTTCTCAAAAACAGGTAAAAAATATAATTGATTATGAAAATAAATTGTTAAAAAGTTTTTGGAAAATTAATTACTTTGTCTATTTTTATCTTTTTTAGCATTTGATTGTCTACTGTACACTTGCCTTTTTACTAGTCGCTATAATAGTTCCTTTAGAATGTGATACGTTTATTATGAAAAGGTTGAGAAAAATGTTCAGAAAAAAGAGGCATGGTGGTTGGCATAAAGGATGGGGATGGGAGCCTGTTATTGAACTGGGTGGTTGGGAACCTAGCGAAGGTTGGGGTTGGGAAAAGGCACCGATGAAAAAAGAGAAAATAAAGGGTTGGGGTAAAGCAATGGAAGAAAAAAAGAAACCGGAAATGAAGGGCTGGGGAGAGCCTATGGAAGAAAAGAAAGTAGAAGAAATGAAGGGTTGGGGGGAACCCATGGAACAAAAGGAGGAACCTAAGGGGGAAGAAATTATGTGGATTTGGGGGGGAGAAGAGGAAGCGGGAAAAATGCCGGAGAAGATGGAAAAGGGTTGGGGTTTGCCTCTGGAGGAAATGAAGATGGTTGAGGAAGGTGGCTGGGGTATGCCAGAAGAAGAAATGGAAGAAGAGAAGAAGCCACAACAGAAAGGAGGAAAAACTATTATTATTAGGCTTGTGAAGAATAAAGGTAAGAAATTCTTATTTTTTTCATCAATTCGTTTAATATTGGCTTATATTGTACATGTATGAAAAGATTGAAAAGTGAAACGTAAGCTATGTAATTGTGTATGTGCGTGGGTGGAAAATTTGATTAGGGCGAAACAAAATGTTAAATTGAGGTAATGTTGTGTAACGAATGGTGATGGTAGATATTTTGCGGTTGAGGGGTGCTGTTAAGAAAATTTTATAGCGTGTTGTACAAATTTCGCATTCTTTAAATGCACTCTTTTTTATATAAAACTTAATATGTGAAAATGTTATGGCATGCAGCAAAATGTAATAATTTTCCTTTGTATTTTTACAGAATCTCCACCACCTAAACAAAAAGGTACTGCCCATATTCAAAAGTTATATTAAAATAGTTATAAGCATGTATTATAAATGGAATTGAGTTACTTAAAATGAAACATAAATCTGTTTTTAATTTAATATAAAAAGGATGGAAAAAACGAAAGCCACCACCGAAAAAGAAGGGTTGGGGTTGGGGACAAGGACGATAGTTAAATTTTGGAAAGTAAACAAAATTAGTGTATTGTTCAATGTTAAATTGATTTAGGTTTTGTTACTGTACATACTAGTTTTAGTGAATTTCAAGCTGTAAATAAAACTATAATAAAAATATTTTGTGAGTTAAATTTTTAAAAGTTTTTGTTTGTCTTCCTAACCGAACTTTAAAAATAAGAGATTTTTTTCTACATATTATCTTGTATTGTAACTTGAAAAGTTATCAACAGCAATATTACTTTAATAGCTTCATAATGTTTCATAATTCATGGCTTCGTCTATCAAAATTGTTTGAATAATATTTTTTGACAACTTTCGTAAACGCCTTAATTTGGTAAATTATATGATGTTGGATGTAATTTAAACATAAATACATACATCAGTATACAAAATTCATAATAATTTCTGAAAAAAAATTGCTTAAAATTTGAAAATGATAAAAGTCGTTTCAAATTTTTATTTCTTGTAATTTGCGTTCGTAATTCATAAAAAGTAATGTGAATATCCAAATACATAGTCTTGTAAAAATTACTTCAATAATCCATGGTTTACTAAAAGAAAAACAATGTCATTATTTTACTGGATATTTGAAATTTTTTATTGATTTTATGCTTTATGAGGATCATTAACGTTTTATGTCACGTAAGTAACGTACCTTCTTCACCAAAACTTTTACGTGTTTTCTTTTTATTTTCAACTTTCCATAAAACATGCCGTCTCAACTAACTTTAAGATATTTTAATATACTGCAACAAATTAATGACATTAGTTACCCAGGATTTGTATTTTTCTGGTGTCAAACAAAATGGAAATGGAAAACTTTAAACAAATCTGACAAATATTGGATCTCACTAATATTTATCAAAACTTTATTTTGTCTAATGATCTCCTTCACGGTTTACTGTACGGTTCAAAATCAAAATCTTTTCAAACTTAAGCACGTTTTTATTCCAGTAGTCGGCATGCAAATATTTATACTCTCTTTAGTGGTGGACATAGTCATTTTAAAGTTTGGCTTTGAAGTAGTCGAATGTTGTAACTGGTGCTATTCAACGGAGGATTTATGGATGCGTAGCTGCGTATTAGACTATCATCATAAGTTACTAGACTACGATTTGAATGGCGTCATTTTACATTCACGACATAAAGACACGGTGGGTCTTCTCGTCAAACTTTTTGTTTTGACTACAGCGACACTACCAAGTTTCATCGTATTCATAGCTGTTTGTTTCAATTTAGATCCGATGCAAATTTTCATAGTTTGGCTTACCCAAAATTCGTCTCCTGAACATAACAATTTGATTTTAATCTTAGTTTCCAAGTTGTTACGTTTTGTGTTTTTTCAAACTCTGGTACAGTTTTTGATTACAAATGTGCGCACTGGTGTAATAATTGTACTGACATCACATTCATCTTTACTGTTTCTTGAAGATACTTTACGGAGACAACATGTGTTGAAAAAGTCCATAAAATTATATAAACAAATATGCACGCAACGTAGTATATTGTTTTTCTTTGAAAAGTCTGAAATGTATGTTATATTATCTGGAGGGCTTGTTTTGTTGATGGCGTCAGCAGTTGGTTTGGAAATTGGACTAGTTTTCATGAATCCTGTGCTAATATTTATGTCGACTTCGTTTACAGTGTTATTTTTTAGTGTAGTGGTAGCTGTACTAAGAATTTGTTCATCAATGTATGGAAAGTCGCTAAAGATTTTGTGGATATGGCGAGAAGAAGCTGGAAGCAGTTTAAGTAAATGTTACTATAAAAGGGTTATAAGATCGTTTCGACCTTTTTCAGTTCCAGCCGGAGATGTAGGTATAGTGAATAGTGAGTTGGAAATGAGTTACTTTGCAGCTTTGCTGATAAATATTGGAAACTTATTGTTAGGAATGAAAGAGTTTATGAATTAAAAATAAAATGTAGTGCTTAATTAGCGTCCAACGGTTCTGATCTAGCAACCAAGAGAGTAACATCTCAGAGTAGAACAGGCTCCAGTCAAACAGGTTTTTGGTTAAGAAGGCATAGTCAAGATGGATTTCAACAACGTAATGTATTTCTTTACGCAGTTGGAAAAGAAAATAGAAAAAATTGAAGTCAAAATTGATCTGTTAGCTTCAAAATTCGACAGTGAAATTGTTGTTAAAACGGCAGAAAGTCAAGTTGAAGAGGTTAAGAGTGAAATAGAAAAACATAATTCTCAGGACTCCCATAAGTGCAGTACTAACATGCAAATAAAAAATCATACAGACACAGAAAAAATTAAAAATATTGTTATCTACGGATTAAAATCTAAAATGAAAACTGGAAGTGAAACAAAGGAAGAAGTTTTATCGATTTTTAAACTACTGAAAGTGAAACTGGACTTTAAAATAAAAAAGTTTATTGATGGGACAACAAAATTACGATCAGTTTGTATTATTGAGCTCAATTCATTGAGACAAAAGCGAGAAATGTTTCGAAATTGTCATCGGCTTAAAAATTTAAATTTAAATATTTCTATTTGTGATGACAAGAAATGCAGAGTAAATTAACAGCAGAGCAGCGGCGGACGAGATGAAAAAAGAAGAAACCGGTTTATTTTATAAAAAGAAAAAATCAAGAAATTCTCATTAGCTTTTTCACTAGCTCTACTTAAATTTGTAATCTGTTTTTGTTTCTGTATCCGTATAAGTTCAATACTAGACGTATTAACTAGCAATACGAAATTATAAATCAATTTATTCATAATGATCAGAACTCATGTAAAAGTTTACCTTTGTAATTATCAAAACGAATTACTTCATGGATCTTTTCCGAGGGAGTTTAATAAATATACATACATACATACATAATTAGCGTCCAACTTTAATCTCGTTGTATGCATTTAATTTGTACATGAATGGAAATACAACAAACGACATGTGTTTTTGCGACGTAAAACATCAGAAAATTTGTGAACAAATTTGTAGTAAATTTTAAAGGGCATATTTAAAATTATTCTCGTAATCTTACATTATAACAAGTAAACCTAAGAAAATCAAAAACTCTTGGAAATAATATTTTATTTCCTCTCTTTTACTTGATTGTTTTACACACGCGATTTAAAACACAATTGAATACGCACTGTTTGTCGTTAGCATAACCACAAAAATGATAAATTCTAGAAAATAACCAAAGCACTATATAACATAACCGCAGTGTTTTTGCTGAATGCTTTTCCTTCTTTTAGTTTCTTTTCCTACAAGCTCACTACACAATGTACAAGCTTTCTACTCAAAAGAAGAGAAAAGTTCAGTGTAATCTAATTCCCTATGATGCAACATTGTTTGCAAATTTTAGTTATAATGACAATTATGATAACTGAAATACAATGTAAGTAAGTAGTTTCATTATATAAGACATGCATACAATTTTGTCATTTCAGACATTTTATACAAATATTGTTTTAGGTTTAAAGTGCTACCTGTGTATTTATTGGGACGGGCCTGGAGTACCATCAGATCAAAATATAAATGACATAACTTGCAAAAAGGGACAAATACCAGATAGTCGCTTTGCCCAAGAATGCGATCCTGGAAATATCTGTGCCTTTGCTCATATTGAAGCAACACCAGACCAGCCTATTAAGTCACTTTCCGTTAGAAGTTGTTTACCAATGGACGGTAAACTCAGAGATAAATGTGTACGTCTGAAAACTTTAAGAGATTTATATCAATTGAATCCAGTTTCAAGAATTTTATTGTATGAAGACGATGGTGTGATTAGTGACGGATACCAGTGTGGTTGTACAACTGATTTGTGTAACACTTCATCAATTATAAAAACTTCACTGTTGAAAATATTTTGTATTTGTTCGCTATTGTATTTTTGGATTTTACTTAACTATTGAATAAACTAATAAATTGTGAAATCAGTTTCAACTGATCCATCTCGACAATCAAGAATTTTATAACTAATCAAAATCTTGTTATGAACAGAGACCACTCAAGCAAATAACACAACCAAACTTCCAAAAGAATACGATCCCATCCTACTTTGTAGTTGACAAATATTTTTTTTGATATATTCTAACTGTGGGCAGAGTAATAGCATTCCAAAACCAATGGTAGCACAAATATACCAAAAAATTACATAAGTCATCCAAAATACATAATTATGTTATTGATTTAACTCTAAGTGGTTGCACTCTAAGATATATTAAAGTAACAAAGTTTTGAAAGTCAAACGTCGAAAGTTTTAAAAATTTGTGTCCAACTTTAAACGGTCATAACATATATCAGGGTGACACATTTTCAGCTAAACTTTCAAGTTTTTACATTCCTGAAAATGTCTAACAAAAATTGACAGAGAAATATTTTTATTGAATTTTAGTCCAAAAAATAGCCTTTTAATTATATGTCCTTTTCTCAAATGTGATTTAATACCTATTCATTTGTGCTACTTCACATAATACGTTTATTGGCCAAATTCCTATGAATTTTCATGCTTCAAAAACGTTATGGAACATATTGTGTTTAATTCCTGAAAGGCTTACACTACTTGAGCGTATTACTAAAAATATATTCTAGTCTGTTCTAGCCGATCATCGTATGTATATCGATATGCATCTGAAAAGTATACAACAATTGGAATTTGAGTAACAATTTATAAAAAAAAAATATTTTAAGGGTCATTAATTTGGCTTCATCAAACCCATCTGAAAACTTGGCAATCATATTACAGTCATAGAAATGTTTTTATGGATTACCAATTTATTATTTGGAGGAACAATCTCTTGAATTCAAACACATTCAACATGAAGTAAATACTGTGGTTTCAAAGAATTATATTTGGTTTACCTCAACGTTGGAATCGTTTTAATTCTCCAATCAGAACATTTCACTGAAATGATCTGAATTTCACAATTTTTTGAGTTTTGTAGTCTTTCATTGCATTGTTTTCATGTAGCCAACCAAATGCAAGACTTTTGGTCATGGCTATATGGAATTATAACTTGGTTAACATTTTCTGTAAAAAAAATAATAATTTGTTATTTCTCCTTTGATAAATGCTGCTAGTAATAAGCTAATTAACTTATCCAACTACTAAAAATCTCGAAACGAATTAATGGATCATCAATTCAGTTTTGCTCTTGTAACTAACCACAACCAGCTGCAGTTGACAAAATACGTTTGCATTGTATAGAAAAATAATAACCACAGTGATTGTCTTAGAAGATTAACTGAAAAAGAGGTTTTATCAAATTTCATAGTAACATCCTTGTTTTATTAAATAATAAGGAAAACTTGGTACAATTACTTTGTAGAATTCCACGTACAAAATATATTTTATGTTTCAATTTCTGTACAACAGTAGTACCCTTTAAAGCAACCGAAAATACTTTATTTTACCGATACTTAAAGCAACAAGAAACTGGAAAATTTTAATTGAGATTTGACACCATTTAATTGAAAGTGAACCAAGAAATTCACTGAAATTTTTATTTGTCATGTTAACAACTCATACATAAAAATTAGAACGGGACTTCATTTATTTTTCTTACTATTCGACTGAGTATAAATTAGTTCCGTTACATCAGAACTATCATCAGTTGAGACTTGCTAAAAAGTTGTGTTGTACATAATACTGAATTGTTGTGCACCATTTGCAATTTAAAATGACTCCCTGCAAAGTTTTCACTTTGGCTGTGTTGGCTTTCTGCATAATTCAAACGTCAAATGGTAACTAAGTTTCCAACAATTTTAATTGGTTTTTACTAACATCTTGGAAATATGTTTTAATTATGTTTTTAGCACTTAAATGCTACACATGCGAATACAAGTCACTTTCATCTACACCTGAAACACAAAGCCGGGATGCATCTTGTGTTGCAACAGGGGTCAATTCAGTGGAATGCAGCAAACCGGAAGAAGTTTGTGCTACGTTTTCTGTCCCTAGTCCAAACATAACTAGAAGACAGTGTCTTGACAAGGGATTATTCGACCAGGCAAAAATGAACAGTTGTTATGACGACACAATTGACAAATTGAAAAATATACCTACATTCTCTGAACTTAGGGGAAATGTGGAGGTATGCCTTTGTGACACAGACGATTGCGTTGTTCCAAAATCAAAAGAAACAAAATCCGAAACCCCTATTCCACCAACAGAGAAAATTGGAACGGAAGCTCAATCTGATGAAATTACGTCCAAGCCTTCTAGCCAACCGATAGCTACAGCGACATCAGACTCTGCATCTGTTAATATGCATACCTTTACATGGTTCAACTTTCTTTTATTTACGAATAATTTACTTTTTTCTTATCTTTTGTAAATGGTTATAACGGTCGATATCTTTCAGATTTTAAAATGAATTATTAATACAAATTGGCCTTTTAAAATATTTTTCATTTGTAATTATTTGTATTTACACAAGAAGCGCAAAATAAAATGTTTTATTGACCTTACTTCTTGACCCTTGTTTATTCACGTGCAAATATGATAAAGCATTGCAAAATATTACAACACGACACTCTTTTAGGAAAACTAAGCTAACATTTAAAGCAGATTCAAAATTTTATTGGTTCTACTTAAAAACTATCATGATTTAGAGTATTTGAAATGTAAATTCGAATGTATGACAATTTACAATGTGGTTATTATTTGTACCATACGCTTAAAAAAATTAATTGAGGATGTCGGCTATTTGTTGTCTTTAAATGTTGTGTACTGTAGTAAGAAAAATATTTCTTTTCCACTGCCGCTGACCGAATATTTCTAAAGTTTAGAAGTTACCACATTTTAGTCAAATTCCAGGAAACAAAGAAAAAATTCCACTAGTTATCGTATAATAAACTAAATACACGGTAATGTGTATGGTAGCTTGATAAAAAAGAATAATGACTCATGTCATAAATATGTTGAACTTAAAAGATGAGAGTAATTGAAATTAAATTGATATACTTGGAAATGTAACCCAATTTTTGTGAGAAGGAGCCCGTACACACGTCATATAAAAAGATATATCACCATTGGCCTCTTAGAATCTGACATAGCAACTCCAAAACTCATTTACTGAAGAAAAAAATTAAAGCAAGTAAAAAATGACGTCGTTTGTATTATTTGCTATTTTGGTTGGATTTTTCGGCTTCCTAAACAGCATTGGCTTCGTAAATGGTACAGTAAAATTGTTTTAAGAAAAAGTTAAAATTATAATTTCTTACAAAATATAAATTTGCATACATTTTACAGGTATTCAATGCTACCAATGTGCTCATAGCCCAATCCCATTGCAGACTGAGAACTATATTGTTACCGAAGCTTGTGATATTGACAGAGAACCAAACTCAACATTTCTTTATGAATGTGAAGATCAGAGCTGTATTACTGCTTCAAATTATAAACACTCGGATGGCATTTATGGTATTTTCAGAACTTGTATCCAGTTGCCAACAGAGTATGAAGGAAAGTGTGGCAACTACACGAAAGAAATAATTCAAAAGTTGTTGCCAAAAGACCAATGGACCAACCTTATTGTTGGGGAAATTGAAGTTTGCTCTTGCAAAACTGAGGACTGCAATTGGCTCACAGAAGCAAAACCAGGACCAAAGACAAGAACTCCAATAATGGCAACATCAGAAACTCCAGAATCATCACAAACAACATCTCATGCAAAAAGCATGCATTCCAACTCAATTTTGCTACCATTTATTGCCATGGGGTATTTTTTGGTTGGAAATTTTTAATTTTTAAAAAAATGTGTGTTTTAAATAAATAATATGTTATCATATTAAGAATAATTACGAATTTGTTTGGTGAAGTCTCTGAACTTTTAATTTTTGTTATAAAACTAATGTATGCAATATTACTAAAATAAATAATTGGTTTGTTTTTTCAACAGTCAAACTCCTTTGCATTGTGTCAAAAAAATTGGTCTGCTATAACAAAATGAATCTCTATGAATATTCTACCTACTAAATTAATTATCATCTCAACATTTAGGTTTACGAAGTTGCGGTTTGAGTTTTCTATTGACTAGTGATAACAGTTTCCTTGAAATTGCCAATTTCTCAATAACAAACTTCTGTAATGGCTATACTGAAAGTTTTTGTTTTATTCAATTTTCGCTGTATTAACTTTACAACATAAATGCAATGAATGTCACTAAAATTTAATCATGCAAATAAGCTAAATTCAACTTGATAACGACGCTTAGAATTGTGAACTGTTAAGTGATTCGTTTTTTTTTGTCTTGGAAGGCAAACAATATGAGTTAGCAATTACTAATTAAACAAGTTTTTATCGTTTCAAAAGCTACCACAAAATTGGTTAATTATCTGCAAGTAATTTAAACCAGTCATTAAATTTGCTTGAAGTATTTCTTTGGGTAAATATCGTCGTAGTATTGAATGAAGTAACGAAATAATTAAAACCGCTTTTACCAAATTTATGAAGAAGGGCAAATCTTAAAGTCGTAATTGTGTGTGGCCATTTAACCCAGTAATAAAAAATACAAGTACAAAGTTTCTTAATGTTGCATTAAATCCAGATAATTCTTGAGTAAGGAATTATAACTATTCTATTTATGATGATTTATAGAGAGTGAAGCCAGTAATTTATGACGGTTAGAACCGATACAGAATACCGTTAGAAATATATGACCTAGCAAACATAAATAATGTCGATTTCATGATAATATAAGACTGGCTTGTTCGAAATCACAATAATTTAGCGTTATAGAAGGAAATAAAAACGAGTAGATTATTAAAATTCCAAAACTGAAAGAGAAATATATGCTTGTTTATTTAATTGATTGTTAGGTTTAGTCTTTCAACATGGTATCCAATCAAGTAAATAGAAGAAAGCTCCTGTTAACAACCATCAATAACATTTAACTATCTATCCGTTTCTTTTTGAAAGCATCCGTACAAAGTTTCAATACATAATTGATCAAGCTTCAGTACTTGTGACACAATTTAATTTAGAAAAACTCTTCAGGTGGAGTATATTCCCAAAATTATAGTAAGTGCCGTTTTGGTTAGGCGTCTTTTAAATATGTTTAAACATTGAAATCAGTGCTCGGTTAGGTAGACAATTAAGAATTTGTGACATTGAGCATATTGAAAAGGATCATATATTAGCATAAATACAATATACAAGTTTCAGGAGAAATCATAATCTATTATCAAAATTATTTAATAAATAGAATTTTAGAGAACATGACATTGTAAAAATTAAAATAGTGGAAAAGCCAGCTCTATTAATTCCATAATGTATTTGAGCATGACAATAATGATCTTGCTATGAGTTTTTTCTACAAATTTTATCTTAAATTGCAATGTCATTCACACTAGACAACATCATCGATTCCATGGTCACGTTACCATGCATCCGGTCATTATCACGACAAAACCACAAAAATAAACTAAAAAACCCAATGGAATAAAATGTTAAAACCAACTAAATTTTAAAGTAATTGCACTTTTTAGTGTAGCAGTTTGTTTTGTCACATAGTGTAACAATTTTAAAATTTCTAAATTACCTTCAAAATGTTAAAGTTTATTTTTATTTTGTTTGTTTTAACAATATTTTTTACTTTTAGAACGCAATCACTGAATGGTAGGGAGATTGATCAACGAAAATAGTTGATTGTATAAGTTAGTAGTATTTAGATACGATTTTAATTGAGATTATTTTTTTTGAATTTAGCTTCCTCAAATTTCCGGAAATGCTACTGGTGCAGCCACACAGACGATGTTGTTCGGCTGGTTCATCCTGAGTTCCCACCAAACAAATTCTGTGAAGATTCTAAAAATTTACAACAAACATCTTCTTCCAAACAGTGTTCCAACCCAAGCGATATTTGTATCAAATTTTCCACTAAATATGACAGTACCAGTTTTAATGTTACTGGAAGAGGTTGTATAACAATGTCTGAAAGTTTTCCCAAAGGGTGTCTTAACACTACAGCTAGTTTGCTAAGAAACTTTTCAACTCATTCATTAATTTGGCAACTTGAGGGAAAAGTTGAGTTTTGTTCTTGTGATGGGAACGGGTGTAATGGTAACATTGCTGCTAGGGAAATTAAAACCCAAAATTATAGTGGTAACGTTTCTGGTGCGGAAATTAAAACACAAAATTGTAATGGTTATGGTTGTCCCCACACAAATTCGGTCGCAATTCTAAATTCAAGTCATTTAAGTTTTTTGGCTCTACCCATGTCAATTTTTTGTATTTATTTAATAGTTATAGTTTAACAAGTGCTTATTTTCGTTTGTCAGTAAGTTACTAAGTATTCATATTTTCTTTTAATTTTTCAAAAATTAGTACTTCACATATTAGAATTTTAGAGTAAAAATGATTAAACAAGTATTACTAACATTTAAAATACTTTGAGTGATGTTATTATAATACACTATTACGATTAGATTTGAAAAAATTGACAGTTTTGTCACACTCCATGCTAAACCCATGTTAAATCGCTCCATGCTAAACCCATGTTAATCAAATATCTCCATGCTAAACCAATGTTAAATATCTCCATGCTAAACCCATGTTAAATTACTCCATGCTAAACCCATGTTAAATAAATATCTCCATGCTAAACCCATGTTAAATTACTCCATGCTAAACCCATGTTAATTAAATATCTCCATGCTAAACCCATGTTAACCGACTCCATGCTAAACCCATGTT
>JAQIWN010003125.1:0-13835 GCA_034699025.1 Entomobrya cf. arborea Gr-Col-00668
GGAAATGAAGTTTTTAAGAGATCCAAAAACTATAATAGTGTGTTTCGTGCTGTGTTAAATTCATCTAATCTTTCTACGGATATTGATCTTATTATTGGATCTAGAAAATACAAAGATGTGTAAAATAAGTGAATTCTGATGGAAATTTTCTGAACAATATGCTAAAAAATGTGTAAGTGAGCTGGAAGGTCAAATGTAAAACACAAGTTTGTGTCATTTATTGTGCATGCATGTGTGGGCGTGCAGCTAGTGGCTATACTCTTAAAATTTAAACAAAGACGCACATTATGTGTCATGAAAATATTACTAGTAAGTTGGCAGCATCATAAGCTAGTGGTTCGTCATTGCTAAAAACGTTTCCTAAATTAATTTGGTGGAAAAAATCAAAATGTGCTACGTAACATTGCGTGGTTTAGTTTACTTCGGAGCTAGTATCCATGTGGTAAGTAATTTTCTGGTATGTATATCATTAAAGAGACCAATCAAGATTCCTTCATTGGTTTAATCCGAACTTTCCCTTTTTCCATTATTAATAGTATCATGGAATACAGCTCATGCTCAGTATGTGCTATCACTTATTTTCGGATGGCGTAAGTACAATAAATTTAGAAAAAGTACATTTAAATTATATGAAATGCAAAATTTTAAATGATGTTTTTTTCTTTTGATTTTTAGCGTGATGATTATTACGTATCTCGCGTAGACATTATTTTTAACTGGTGCTTTCTCGTATTAGGAATTTTTATATTTCGAGGTGTTGAACAGGTAAACCAAAAGTTTTCTCGTGAAAGCTTCTATTTAAAAACATGAGTTTCGATTGTATGAAAATATTTATTTTTGTTTTTATTAGCAATCAAAAACATTTATCCGATGGCCCACCGTTGGATTTACCTTGCTTCTCGCTGCAAGATTTATTGTAGAACTTTTAAAACAGTACCAATGGGAGCGGGACGCAATTTATCAAACTCTCAAGACACTTGGCCCAACCTACACCAACATGAGTATTGATGTGGATCCATTAATCTCTGCTGCAGTGGGAATATACATTTTCATCCTTTTCGTTTACAACCATTCGCTTGAATACTCTCCAGAAAATCAGCGTCGTAATTCTCAGGATGAGTTTTCATCATCGAACGGTGGTGGTGGCGGTGGCAATCTACCATTTCATCATAACAGCTCGACAACTTCCACAACGACCGGAGGAGGTCAAAGACGTCAAACATGTGGTTATCATCGAAGAAACAATTCTTCATCAGGATACCCAAGTGATTCCTCCGATACAGCACGCCTTATTCCAGCGACAACCGGTTCAAACTCTGGAGATGCCAATAATAATACTAGTGATGCACTTCTCATTAACATCAGTAGTGGAAATAATGAGTCTATTCCAGCTTTGACAACTATTCCTAATCCACTTTATGAATATGACCAAGCCATTAGAATGATGGATGCCAGGCGTCCCCCTCAAGCTAGGTCACAATTGATTGACCATCATGGTCAGGAAAGTTTGCAGTATAAAGTAGAATCAGTGTAAACGCTGTTGAATGAATATGTCACTTTTTCTTTCATATTTACTAGAAGTATGAGTATCATACTATACGATTAATATTTTCAAAATAGTTATCAATATTTTATTTTCGTATTTTTCGTCAACCCTTTCCGACCAATATATATACAAACAATGATTTCAGAAAATCAACCTGCACTCAAATAACCTTAGATTTTTAGTAAATATAAATATTTTTACTTCTACAAATTACAAATGCATGTTTCTGTAATTCTACCTTTCACTGATACAGTTACTTCATAAATTAGGTAGTTTGGAATTCGATTAAGAATTTCCTCTTAACCTTACTCGATAAGAAAGGTATTTCGCATTTTGACTGACAAGCAATAGGTTCTCTCATTAAATACTTAGCATTAGCCTTACCAGCTGCTCGTTAAAATGGCTTGGTTTGAAAATGTTTGCTATACGCATAAATAAATACATATATAATGCAATGTCAAACACCAAAATATTTCAAAATCCTACAATATTTGTAAAACAAATTATATTCATATAAACTAGAGTCACATACTCCTGAAACTTTTACGGGCTGTTCTAATGTCTTGTCTGAAACTAGCTTGATAGACTGTTGATGTCATGCTGTAAAAATTTAACGAGTATTATTTTAAAAAAATGCTAGAATGCAACATTTTTGTAGACGCAGATATTTGTAGTTTGTGGCCAAGCTATAAATACTATAAATAATATAACTACCTATTGAAAAACAATTAAAAGTTTGCCTAATGAATTTTAGCGCTATAACCTTTAAAGGCTGAATATTTTTTAATTTTTGAGATCACGATTGCTATTTATATTATGTACTTTATATAAACAACAAATACCAGTACGCTGATAAGGTACTGTCTATGATATAATTATCAATATGTATAATACATAGTTTGAAACTTGTATTTTATCACTATTCTAAAACAAAATTCGTCGATCTGGACAAAAAAAAACCGAATGAAAACTTAAATCCATTTACTTGCTGTAAAAGATAATTAATCGGTATCTCATCGATTCACTTCTATTTATTAGCTTGAATTGCAACAATATGATATAGAGAGATAAAATAGATTTTTTTAGTTTTTATAGCTTAGCCGAAGTCTTTAAAAAAAGAGAATAATCCTCTTATACTACTGGAATTGCCATTAATTTGCTCAAAGTAGAAATAACATAAAATTAATAGTTTACTTGATAAAAACAGCAGGTGAAAGAAGTATATCCGAATGCCAATAAATTAATGTGAGTGAAAACATGAGTATATTAAATACTATGCCAAAAAACTGAGTTTCCCTTTAAAAACCATTTTTTCTATCTCAACCCAGCAATAATTTAAATTTTAAAGTTTGGCCAAAACTTTTAATATTTATACACGTATGCGTATAAATGTAAAATGTCTGGATGTATTCATTAAAAAGGTATACAAAACAAAAGCTGCGTGACTTTTTAAAAATTACTGTAGATGTAAACAATATTATAAATAGCTTGAGCCTAATATGATATGACTGGCTTTTAAAATAAATTACGTTACATGCGTGATGCAAAGTTTAAAGACATTAATTTTAAAAGATATCCTTGGTATAACCCTCACTATAATATTTTGCTCTTGTGCTCATTGTATGCTGCTGACTGAACTTTAGTGCGTCTTTTATGGTTTATAATTAAAAGTATTTAAAATGTGCTGGACTTTAAATAGCTTTAAACTCATCAGTGCCGCGTTAAAGTGTAAACAATACACACGTTGGATTTAAAAGTTTAAAAGTAAAAGTCTCTCTGTATACTCCAATATTTTCTAATTAATAAAAAACTATACGATTATTGTAGATTGCTGTGTGTGCTATAAAGTTGTTTTATTATGTGCAATAATCTTTATTATTGTTGTATGATAAATTCAACAATAAATGACATTCCAAAACTTATCTTGTACTCTTTTACTTTAGTTAGTACATTCTTTAAGCATATTATCTCGAATTACGTATTCTAAATAATTGGCAAATATAAAGTTTCCCGTAATCATTTTCTACAAAAAAATGTAACAAAATCAGATAAACAACTGTTTAAATATGTCTTGCTTTGACGTGTTCAGTATTCTCTGAAACAAATGCAAACAGTATTTATTCCATTGGGAAAGAGAAAATGTTTATTTATTTTGTAAGGGAATTTACTCAAATGTATGCTACAAAGATGAAATCTGAATAACCCTTTTCATTAAATACATTTTCTGTTGTAGAACGATTTTTTTTTCATTAGCATTTTTAAAGCATGTGACGAGATATTTTATAACGTAATATGATAAATTTCCTGTACCACTAATTTTTAGTTCAAGGTTTCACAGATGCCGATATGCTTTAATGACATTTCTCCCACGTATTACCGGAATCCATACCGAATTTTGTAAATAATATCATCTTGGTAAAATATTTGCAGCAACTATCATGTATTAGTACATTGCATATAGCTGAACTAAGAAAATTCATATTGAAAGGAAAGCAGATTTTTTTAGCATGACATATAGCACCGACGTCACGTCACTGGCACCATCAACTTATCAAACAAAAAAACTCACAAACCTCTCCAGTTTCACTAAAGCGTTCAACGTTTAACCACTTCGTCTTCTTCCGGTGTGTGTACTTATTTCGCATATTCACACAGTTCGATACATTCACCAACATTATGCCCACAAACAAACATATTAGAAAAGATTATGTGAGAAGACTGCTAAAAAGGATGCGAAAAAAGTGATACAAAAAACAAGCATTTCTTTTATTCAAGATGAAACAGCAATAAGACTAAGACCCCACCACCACCACTACACCAACAGGACCAGCATATTTTCTAGGTTTTTGGCAATTGGGACGAATTTATTTTTGGACGTGTGTGTGTGAATCTTTTCCTTTGCTTCTTTTTTATATTCCATGTCACCGACTTTACAAGAGCTTTCTTTTCAAATATAGAAGACCGTTCTTCTGTTGCACCATCATCACAACCACACCACCTAACAATATCTACCTATGCATATAATAAGAACACATGTATGCATTTATGCAATGTGACTTTTAAGAGCTTTTTGCAATTACAAAGAAATCATTTGGTAGGAGTCACAGGCAAATTAGTGGTATGTATGCTTGCAAAAAAGAACGAGAGAATATATCTTCTTCATAAAATAGTTTAATAGCTTGGTTTTTTGGTTACTACTACCACTATTGCTCTCTGTTTTATTTATGAATATTCCTTGGGGCTTGCTTGAATGTTTTTTGCAAAAAGAAGAGGAAAAGTACAATAACATCATCACCATCAAAGCAATAGAGATATAAATGAACGTGTCAAGTAGTTGAATCGAAACCGAAATTGTATTTTCTTTTCAACCTCATCATTACCCGTCTCGGTATCAAATCGAATGAAAACGATAGATCGTTTTTATCCGCTTTTCACATTTCGCTTTCATTTTATTTTATGTGTGTATTACCGAATTTTGCATTTTGGTTTTTAGCAGAAAAGTTTTTTTAAATAAGCTATAAAATGAATTTGCAGAATAAGTAAAAAGTTTTGAATTTACATTTAAAAAGGATCCTAAGTGTCCTCCAAATTTACATCCATGGGGTTGAGTCTAGTGAAGTATTTTCGTGATATTTCTTATTACCGGAATTTTAGTGACATTGATCCCTTATGAGCTTTTATACAATCCTCCTGATCGAGGGACCTTTACGTATATAGTTTATGTACTTGTGTAAAAGTTGATTTATTGTGAAATTGTGACAAACAGCAACGTGCGGTATTAAGGTGGCAAAATGAGTTCGAGCAACTTACGTATCCTGGCTTCCAAAATCCCAAAGGCCTCGATGAAAGGATTGGCCTACCTGGCTTCTGCAAACTTTTTGGTACACGCCAAAAACTGCATGTTGTCTTTATTTCATAGTATTCTTCGTAAGAGTGTTAGAGTAAGTAAACAATATATTCCTTTGCAAGTGCACTAACACAAGTGTTTTTTGCTGTTTAGGCAAGAGCTATTATTCTGGTGAGACACTACATTGTGACCGCTTTTCACTCGGAAATGGTGAGCGTAACTGCTGTATGAGTCCTATAAAACTTGTTCATTTTTTCAAGTTATTAAGATGAAGACTATTCTAAATGATTTTGATTACTGTCATTTGCTCCTAGATCTTAATTTATGGGGCCACTTTGGACACTAGAATACTTCTTTTCTTCCAGGCTATTTATATGATACCCATGTTTCTTTTGGGTATTCTCGTTTTTTATGGGATAGATCGAGTATGTCAGCTAATCAAAAATTTTTTAAAAAAATATCCATTTACCTGTTAGATAACTTTGTATTTTAATTACTTTTTGTGTTTTGTATCTTTTGCAGGAATCATTTAATCTCGTGTTATACCCAACATTGATGTTGATATTTTTAATTCTAATCCGGTACGGCTCCGAAGCAGCCCTTTTAGCTATCCACTGGGAGGACCATAAATTTGATCAAACGCCTGAGCTAGTATTCACACTTATACAAGACATAATTTTTATTGGCATCCTTCTTTTCTACGTGTATGTTTGCCTTGCTTTCACTCCAATCAAACCAACTCCATTGCAATTAGTCGAGGGCGGAAATACAGCTTTTGCTTCGGCCGCACAAGGTACAAACCTTATACCTCAGATACCTGTGGTACCAAATCCCTCTTCAGATCAACTTGCACCGGTGCCAATACAATTACAAATTCATGCCCATCATCCTGCTGCTGTTGATCCAGCCTCGCAAGGGTTAAATTATTCATTACGTAAAAATGTAGATCAAATACCTAAGGAGACCCCTGTGGAACATAAACCATTGATGCTGGATGACGTAGTGCAACTGATTGTCAAAGAAAAGGAACAGGAAAAGTGTAGTACTATTGGCGAGGGTGTCGCCGTCGTGCCATCTAATACAACTGGAAGTGTGAAAGAGACTGATCTAGATGCTGTCGTCGCTGTCCCAACTACATCAACGGCAGCTGCAGTTGTAGAAGAGCCTGCAAAGCCAAGCACATCTGCAGCAGTAACTACAGAAGAAAGTGCAGTTACAGTGAAACTAAACAAGTCGAGAATAGCTGCGGCGAGAAAGAAATTAGCGGAAACTCAAAAGCCATCAGAATCTGAGAAACCATCAGAGCCTGAGGTAGACTTTTGGGGTACTTCAAATGGGGATCCTCCATCGGAAGCTGGCTCAAAAACAGATAGCTTCAAAACCACTTCTGTTTAACTACCGCCTTAATTGCTAGAATTGGTGAATCGTTTGCTTATAATTGTATAATATTTTGTAAATAATATTTACTGCTATGCTAGTCTAAGATAAGTATGATATGTACTTTACACAGGTACACGCACCTTCTTCCACTGTTCATATTATCGAATATTATGTGACCGTGATTCATATAAATATTCTGTACTAAATTCATAAGTTGGGGTGAAAACCAAAAATTTGTTCATTTTTTGATTTCGATAATAAAACATATTGTGATCCTTTATTCAAATTTGTACAATACGTACTATAATTTAGAATTATAATCTAAAATTACTAAGCAGATAATAAGGGAAAATTCGAGAATTTCCCATGACACGTCGGAAAGGTCTGCGTAAGGTAAAGTTAGACATTTCGGAGTACTTTTTGAAATATTTGTCGGTCCCTGATTCTGCCGTCAAGTTTTCCACCTTGTATTGTGGAAAATCCCTGTTTTCAAAAACGAAATGTTTTATTCACATTGTTTTTCAAGAACCTTGAGAAAGTGTGTGATACAGATTAAAATACTTTTATAACCTTTTCAACATCATTTTCCAAAACTGCTGGTTCGTGTCACTCAAAGCTGACCTAATATCCCAGCAGGTAGCCCTCAAACGAAACACTTGCAATGGGCTACATCGTTTTGCTATTTCCACAATAATTTCTGCAGGGAACCAGTTTAACGATCGAATTTCATAAGATAGGCCATTAAGTGAATCCATAATGGGATAGCAAAATGTACGCTTCATATCGTTCACAAATTCTACTGCAGAGAACTCCATAATTCGAAAATAATCTTCCATGATAGCTGACTTAGGAAGAGGTTCTGATTTAGGACTAATATATTGTGGAAGGGTAATCTGCGCATTTTTATGGAAGCCACGACCATTTGCTAAAAAACAAAGTCATATCTCTGTTTTAATTCATTTGCACAAGCACCATGTGTAGTTGCATACATTTGTTTTGTAATTTTACCAACAGCATAAATGGTAAGCCCATCATGAATAATACTAACAGAAATATTTTCTGAGTATGATTTCTTCATTACTACTTGTTCTACACTATTTTTCGGCTGTACTCCATCCACATCTTCATTTAAGTCGTCTAATTCAAGACCTCCATCGCCACTTTCTTTCGATGTTACTGGGATGTTTCCTGGATTTTGTTTTACGTTGGCATTCGTTTGTGACGATGAAGGAGACGACGCGTTGGCTGTACCCTCGTTCTCTAAGCTTTCCAATATTATTGCTTTGTAATTGACATTATGCAAATTGCCAACTTTTTCAATAATTTGCTGAAGACTTCTTACTAATCTATCAAAATGTCATCGATTTTGTGTACATAAAATTATCATTTTTTTTTCAAAATAGTTTGCATTAAATGTTCGCTTTTTTACAAATAATATTTTTGTCCAGCTCACTTTGGAATACTTTCCCACATCGTTGCTTCACAGAACTCATCTAATTTACCATCCAACTCTTCTTGCTCAACAACAGGAATAAATCCCGTTTCGATCATGCAAACGTGCAAAAGTCTGCATAATATTTCTGAACATGCTATCGGCTTACCAGGATTTAAAATTGACAGAATATAAAGCGGAAATCCATGGCTCTTATCAAAGCTGTGTAGCCTTCCAAGGCTTCCTCCAGAACTGTCACTTTGCATTTTAAACGCCCTTTGTCAACTATGAATTTAGATGAAACATATTAGACATCAACTCTTGATTCTTGATTGGACCTCGCCCTTGGTTGACCTAACAGTAATCCAAATAATCGATAGCATCTTTCAAAGTAATTTCGATTTAAATTGTACAAACGTTTCTATGACTGGTCCGAAGAGAACAAAGTACATAATAAGACGCTGCTGTCATCTCTCTCGTGGAATTAGTCAACCGGAGTGAAGTATTAGTATGAAGAAGACCTGACAATGTTCCATGAACTACATACTAATGTGAAAACCTATTTAAAATTTCTCTCTTTATTAAGCAAACAAACCATGCCCTTTGATCGAAAATTCAGGCGTGTTATTGTTAGCGTACTTAATACGTTAATACATTTAACTGTGTAGCTTCGAGAAATAAACACTCCCCATCCTTCTAGATGGCATATCACTGGTGTAGCTTTATTTTACAAGAGGATAAATTCATGTGTATTTATTTATGATTTAATTGAGTTTACAATCATCAAACCAAACATTATGTATTGTATACAGTAATATAAATTGGTATATATTACATTTATTATGCATAAATCGATCGCACTTGTGTGCTGCAGGTAAAAAATGAATACATCCAGTCAATGAACATGGCAAGAACACAAGTAAATACTGTGTGTACAAATTACATGTTTTAAAATATCACAAAAAAATCTCAAGGCTAAACACAATATAATATAGGCTTTAACAGCAAGAATTTCCTTCTACTTCAAATTACGTACCTATACAAATAATTGCTTCTTCATAATCCTAAGACAGGCTCATAAATCACACGCAACCGAACACGATAAAAATTCAATGAATTTTAGATATTTACTGCCAATTCGGTCCAATTTTCCTGAAAACCCAGCTTTCCAACTCTGAGGTGCCTGACTGGTGACCAGCACCTGTTGTTTGTGTGTGTCCTTGACTTATGTCAACAGAAGCATACAATTTATACCCAACAGAGTGAAAATTTGCAATCAACTGACACAGAAGAAGTTTAGAAGAAACTGCTTCTTCCCCTGTTGGGTACCACGGGTTTCCAGACAATTTCAACTCTATACTTCCATTGTACTCCCTTTCATTTTGGATTCCCCTTGGCCAAAATTGTGTGACGGCTTCTTTCAGATAAGGCAGAAACCCAGGCGCATCAATAATACGGATACGATCACCCATATTAAATGAAACAGCAAACAGACTCGCTTCCTCGTCTACGTTTCCCTTTTCAAAAAACATTGAATCCTTGTCACCCATCTTTTTGCTTACATCTGCTGACTGTAGCAAATTCCATCCATTTTTTGCCATCACAGTAAGAACGGCAGTGAGAAGCCTCCGCGATGCCACAGCATCATTTCCTTGTCCATACCAAGGGTATCCTTTAAGTTTGAATTCATGTGAACCGTTGTATGGTCGTTCATCCTGAATTTTACCCCATGACCCTTCAATACATTCTCTGATAAGAGGAATAACTTCTGCTGGACATGCAAGTAATCGAAGCCTGTCTCCCATGTTCATCGTAATACAACATACTTGATACTGGGATTTATTTGGAGGCTCGTATGTTCCAAAGTTTGCCATAATGAAGCACCCTAAAAGAATGACAATCAAAAATGTACAACAGTGTCAAAAACACAAGATTAATAATTATAACTGAATTCAGATTTCTGAGAAATCAGATCTACTTACAATAAATCGATATCAATTTAATTTATTTTATACTCTTTATTCACTACTGGCGGTGGTGGTCAGCGGTCACTACTGCGACAGCTCAATTCTATGTTTCAACTGGAATGGGAACGCCGCGTGATGAACTGTTTTGACTAATATTTGTTGCTTGTCTACCTGGATTCTTGTACTGTTCACATATCAGTTAGTTTAGTACAGCCTAGACAGATAATCATCAAACGCCCGACATACTCACTACTGAACAAGCAAATCGATACCTCTTAACAAGAAATTCGAGTAAACCTATGACGCACTAGTGCTAGTCACTAGTCACCACTCAAATATTAAAATTTGCATTGAAAAACTTAAAAAGCTCTTCGCGTGAAATGGCAATAAAAGCGAAAATACTATGGATGTATGATGTATGCATGTTCATTCGCATAAAACCACTTGTACTTATCTCTATGTTATTCGTTGCTATTTTGTGGCAAAAATGTTACAAACAAACACTCAAAATATTAGTCATCATGCCATATTTTCATTGTCATTGTATTTTTTAACCTAGCCATATCCTGTCTCCTTTACTCAATCTCAATTATCTACTGTGTAAAGGCTGAAATAAGAATCAAATAGAATGTCTCTGGTATTAACTGAATCATTTTATTTCATGTTAGCTCTAAGCGTGTTACACTGTTAGGTTAGATATAGAACTGTTTCTGAAAGTAAATGAAAGGATCGTTACATTACCACAGGTGTTTCTATATAGTTAAATCTTAATGATTTATTTTGTGGAGAATCCTTTGCAATCTCCTTATACTTAAACTTATAATGCGATAACGTTAATGCACATCGATCATAAGAGTTAAATATAAAATATTGAGTCCATAGTTTGTAAAAATGTAAGAGTTTTACTCAGGATCAATTTCTATGAAATATCTACGTTGAATGAGAATTCAAATGAATGGTTTGATTAATACAGGAATTGGGAATATCTAGAATGAGTCAGAAGAGAGTGATTATATAATAATTTGCAAAGATGTACATGTAGCTAAGTTATAACGAACTGAATACTTTATTACACTTAATTTATAATGCAATGAAAAACAATTATGCACAACATGTATCAAAGCTAATAACAAGCCTTTAAAATTCAACTTTATTGCACTTTTTTGTAAATATTAAAATGAGCATGTCTCGGTGGGAATGGGTAAAACAGTTGGCACAAAAACTTCATAATCAGCAACAGTGAATTGATAGGATGGTGTTAAAACGGCAGTTGTGGTGTTTTCATATACCGCACTATTTATTTGTCGTGGGCTTCCTTCTGGTTCCAATGGTTTACCATCACCGTTGTTGTGATTTCCATTGGCACATGGCTTCTGTGATGTTTGATATTGTTGTTGTTCCCCAATTTGATTGTCAAAATGAGTGTCCAGTTCATATGAATGAGGTAGATTTGAATATGAGTCCGAATTTGTATTACAATTGGACGAAATGTAGAGATCAGCGCCTGCTCCGAAAATTGGTCCACTTTTAGCGCATTGACACACAGCAAAGTGCTTCTTGGTGACACTGAATCTAACAGGTTCACTACCAGGCTTTCCATCATAACAGAATAAAAATGATTTGCTGGAAGTAGAGTATTTGGGTGGTTTGGATTTTGACCATGGAACGTCCGTGTATCCTCCACAGAGCCATTTACCCTAAACCATTAAAAACATTATATGAACTACATTGTAACTTCACATTTCAAAAAAATTAAGAATACGTTATGTGAAAATTTCATGTAATAACTTACGTTATCAATTAGTACAATGATAAATGTCGGTGACAGCCCATCAACTTGAGCATGAAACGCATCCGCACTATAACCATGCGTTGATGCCCTATAAACTAACTTCCACGACTGCTTAAACACCTCGCCATTTGACCCACTGGAATTTGGAACCATGTCATTCAGTTTCCGACCAAGTGCAAGTCTCTCGTTGTGAATAATAATTGAATTCTGAAATATCCTCGGAGAATTTCTAGGAGTCAGCCTTGGATCACCATCGAATTGATGAGGAACAGCAGCAAATCTGTAGCGTTCTAGTGATAAAGCCATTGGAACGCAACCAGTTGGCTCAACTTCTTCAGCAAAGACACGTGAATCTATAAGGAGTAGTCGTACGTGGGAAATGACAGGGTTTAAAAATTTAGAAACTTTCTTTCTCTCGTCTTCAGTCCATCGACTGACGTGGGACTCTACGCCCGCTTTGTATTGGGCCCAACGTATAACTGTTCGCCATACTTCCTCCTCTTCCAAACAAAATTGGTCTGATGATATTAAACATGTAATTGTCTCAATGGGCAAACTTAAAAAGTTTGAGGTCTTGATGCACTCATTTGGATTTTCACCAATGTAATTTATGCATTTGTTGATAATATCGTCCAGGCCTGATTGTTTGCTACTCAATGCCAAGTTCAGGATTGTACAAGAGGAGGTTGGGGATAAATTCTTTGAAATTAGTTCGTCGCACATAGTCTTGAGATCAGTCATGCCAAACTCATTGGCTAAAATATAAAGTGGAAATAAGTCCGGCTCTTCTACCGACAACTACAAAATAAAAGGAAAAAATTTCATACGTCATATTTTATATCTAACTTACACATAGCAGTTTATTTTTAAAAATCTATGGAGGCACCTTTCCTGTGTAAACGTATTTTAGGAACACATGAAACACCTCGGAGGTGACATCAGGAAAATGCACTTTCTCCGGTGTGAAGGATTTGCATCTGTAATAAAATCCAAAATAAAAATTGTATCAGATTTAGTCCTCCGTTGTATATTTTGTTATGTGGATGTGGAATGATTGATGTTAATTTATTACGTACCGCATTTTCAGCATAAAAGTGTGGCATTTTATGGGGGTTTTATTGCTTCCAATCAAAAATACCAAATCCCCTGTGCTATTGTTGAGTAGAATGCTTTCCAAGTCCGAAATAAGCTGTGAAACCCCCTTCTCCGAGTTATACACCTTGGTTTCTAGTCCCATTTTATATTTTTACAAGTATTTTTATGCAAAAACTATTTAAACGCAATCCTACAGAAAGCTATCTTTGAACTTGGTTAATTGGTCGTTCTTTGTACTGGAATTCTAATATACTGAATGGTTTAGTTTAGACACGCTTAAAAATATGATTGATTCTGCGCATTACTAACTATTTTGGCGATGTTTCAAAGAGCTAACACGCTCAATGATTGAATGAATGGCTGAAATAACAAAATGATTCCATTTATCTATCGAATTGTCCGATCGGGTCTAGTTTTCTCAACATGTCATTCCTATACATGCGAAGAATATTCAATAAAGTGGTTTGTTTTCTTTCATACGGAATACACAACGATAGGAATTTATTTCAGGTTCAGCATTTTCAGACGAACAAGAAAGGGTTGATCAGGTGCCTATTTAAAAAGCAGTCATCACCGTCATGTAGTCGTAGTCAGTGATGAAAGAGAATACATGCATGATGCATGTAAGAAAACACAACTTACATCCTCACCTTATACTAGTTTACATGTTTTTTTTCAAAACAATGTTGTGCATAAGAAATATACATATTATCCTTTTCAGCTCCGTATGCAGTAGCCACAGTGTGCGCAACAGCGCTTGCTAGTAGCCACGCCGC